>PVJH01017438.1:0-47815 GCA_004026705.1 Nesogale talazaci | reverse complement strand
CTTGTTTCCTTAGAGATGAAGTTGAAGTTTTACAAAAGCAGTATGTGTGTGTGTGTTGAGAGAGAGAGAGAGAGAGAGAGAGAGAGAGAGAGAAAGTAAGGCAGACCTATTCATGAAAATTGTTGCCAAATCCATCACAACCTGAAGAGAATGACTTGGCTCCAGTGTGTGTCACCCACTGTATATTTACAAACCCTGGTCTTGTCCTCAGGGGAAGGCTTCTCCTCCACTCATAACACCTGGTGGAAATGTTTGGAGTGTCTTTCCTTTAAGAGGCTCTGTCAGGTTAAGTGACAGAAAGACAATAATTCTGGATAGATCAAAAAATGGTGTTTGGCCCAGTTTCTGATGGCTAATGGCTCATTTACAATAAATTCAGGAAACATCATTTAACTTGACATTATCATGGAAGGCTTCCTCAGAGAGAGAATCAAGACTTTCTGAAGGCAGGAGGTGACCAAGGGTACTTGACCCATCTTCTCTCTGAGAGTCCTCCTCTCTAAAGCAGAGGTGCTCTTCTACATATGATTAGCTGAAAAGGATTCCTTGCTTTCTGTCCCCCATGTCCCCATGCAGGAATCACACACCCTGATGGCGTCAAGCCTTGGTTAGGGTTTCTATGACTCATGGAGTGGATTCCAACGCACAACGATGACAGAGGACAGCAGGGAGCTTCCCTCAAGCTTTCCTAGAGCATTCCCTTGATAATAGCAGATTGCCAGGTCCTTTCTTCCATGAAACCATTGGTGCTTCCAACCACAGATCTTCTACATCAGTAATTCCAACCTTCCTAATGCTGCAACCCTCTAACATAGTTCCTCATGCTTTGGTGACCCCAACCATAAAATTGTTTTCGTTGCAGCTTCATACCTGTCATTTTGCTACTGTTATGAATCAGGTGACTCTTGTAAAAGGGCCAACCCCGAAGGGGTTGTGACCCACAGGTTGAGATCTACTGTTCTAGATAGTAGCCAAGTACTTCATCACTGTGCTAGCAGGGCTCTTTCTAGAGGACTCATCTTTTTGTCTTCTCTGCAATTACATTCCTATTATATGCCATCCTGACTATTTTCTCCCCATCCAAAACTGATGCCATGTCCAGTTCTGGCAGTGTTAGTTTGATGAAACAAATCCCTCCTTAAAAGTACCCTCACTGACTGCTTGTTTCCTGTGTGTTGATGAACAAATGTTATCAGGCTAATCTTTTACAAGTACTTCCAAAATGTTACTGCATCTCACCATTCCTATCCACGAACAAGCTAGTGTCAGTTCCTTCTGATTATTCCCCTACTCTTGAAAATACAATACATTTATGTTTGCACAATCATTCCAAACTCCTACAACAGTCTCCTTTTTTTATTTATCTAGCCACATCTTTTACATCCTTCCATACTTATGTCAAAACTCTCGTCATTGCTAACTTTTCTAAACTCTTGCAGAAATCATCTAGGTATTTTGTTCAACATTTTAATCATGTTTTACATATAGCATATTATTATTTTATCTTACTCAGATTTGTCTTCATTAAATATAAGCTCCTCTTTTCCATTGGGAGAGAATTTTTTTCTGTCAGCTAAGCTTTCTGGCTAACTGGGATTTACTTCTTTTGTCTTTAAACTTGACAAATATGGATAGGTATGTTTTTAAAATACATATTTTATGCCTTTAAAATGACAATTTAATAGCATTCTTCACCACTTAGCATAATTGTTGCTGAAAAGGGTATTTTTCTGCCCTGTATCACAGAATTATTCTAAGGGGTCAATGACCACTGCTTCCATAATAGTCTGGGTCCTGTTTAAAATCCATTGACAATTTTCAGATCCCCAAGACTTCCTTTCATGGCACCTCTGTGTAGATGGTCACCTCCAACCCCATGGTACAATCAAAACCCATTGCCATCAAGTTCCTCCTGACTCAGAGGATCCAAACTGCTAACTGCTCACAGCATGCAGGGATTCCTCCATTGCAGAGTGGTTTGTTATTTTTTTGTTTTAATTTTTTCTTAAATTTTTAATAAATTATTTCCTTGCTTAATCCTAACCCAGAGATTTTTCTTAATAGCTTCCATCTCAGTCTTTCTTGCCATCTTTGAATATGCTATTGCTTTCAAACCAGCTCACTACACTTGATAAATACATTTAATTTGGTCCAGAATTACACAGTCTGTAAACAAAATCCTGGAGTCTGCACACTTCTTTGTGAAAGAGACATCCAGCTCAATTTGGAGATGCCCTACCAGACCGTGTGAAGGCAGAGCATCAGCTCTGCATACTGTAGTTGCTGCCTCAGAGGTGGCTGCAAGCCCTGGCAATCCCACGTACAGCAGAATCAAGGACTGAGTCCTGTGCCAATTGTGAATTCCTCACAATGCTTGAGTTCAGGGTGTATGTCCAGTGACACCTGGTGATGCAACTCTGATCATATATGGAAATACTTACCATCTAAATAACACTCTCTCTTTCAGCACTTTAAAGAGGTCTTTTATGGCAGACATATCCAGTGTAATAGGTGGTCTGATTTCTTGACTGTTCTTTCCAAGAGGATCCAAGCAAGATGAAATCTTTGAGAACTTCAATTATTCTCCATTGATTGGTCCAGTTGGGAGGTTGTGCTGCAGGCTGCAGTCCTTGTTTTTCATCAGCAAGTGCATTAAGTCTTCCCCCTGTGCGCCAGCAAAGTTGTGTCACCTGTGTACTGAAGGTTGCTAATGAGCCTTCCTCTAATCCTGATGCTAAATTCTTCTTCAGATACTCCAGGGGTATTTGCTCAGCTTACAGGTAGAATGGATAAGATCGGAAAATATAAATGTGAAATTTTTTCTCTAATTTTAAACCATACAGCATTCCCTTATTCTGTTTGCATAACTGCTTCTGGATCCAAGTACAAGTTCCAGGTGAGCACAATGAGGTGTTCTGGAATTTCATCCAGGGTATTCCTAGTGTGCTGTGATCCACACAGTTGAATTCCTTTGCATAGTCATTGAAACACAAGGAAACATCTTTCTGTACTCTCTGCTTTGAACCTGGATCCTTGAGACTTGAGCAATGATATCCCCTCCTCCATGAATTCTTCTGAAACTGACTTGAATTTCTGATAACTCTTGACAATGTTCTCTTGTAATCATTATTTTAATATCTTCAGTAAAATTTTACTGCTGTGTCAAAGAAATAATATTGCTCTCCAATTTACATACTCAGTTGGGGCACATTTCTTTAGAAAGGGAGAAAAAAGGATCCCTTTTAGTCAGTGAGGTAGCTCTTTTCCAATTTTTTTTGCAATGGACAAAGAAGTACTTCCTGTACATTTTTTGTTTGTTGAAACATTTTAGTTGATACGGTATCAATTTCTGGAGGTTTCTTTTTTCATTAATGCCTTTAGTAAAATTGGTTCTTGGAAATATGCCACCACTTCAAAAATTGGACATTGACCTGAATCTTCAATATTTTCCCTGTACAATCAGTCAACATTTCAACTTAAGATTTGATTTTGTCAATTATTTTAGCTTGAGATATACTGATTTTATCTTTGTAATTCAAGGTCTTTGCACATTTCATCATAATATCCTACTTTGTCCCTCGATTTCTTTTTGAAAATTTCTTTTTAGGTCTTTTACTTCATCATTTCTTTCATGTGAATTAGCAAGCCTATTCTTTCAAAATCTAGTTCCAGAGTTTCTTTAAATGTTCATTTTGGTATTTTATTACATATGTATATTAATACTTTATTTATATTTTTAATGACTCTGCTTTCTTCAAGTGTGATGTTCTTGATGTGGTCACAGAACTCATCAGATCTGTAGTCACTCACGTTCATTGTGACAAATCTATATTTGCTCTCTCGTCTAGATGCAGGTGGAACATACTCAAGGTAGTGTTTTTGCACTAGAGAATTTGTCTTTATTTTATTCAACTTCAGTATGAATTTGCAAAGTAGCAACTTCTTGTCTGTTCCAGTTAGCCCCTGGTACTTTATGACTTATGATATAGTGTCCCTTCATCTTTTCTTCCCATAGACATAGACACTTTGCTTGTTGAATATCCATCTGATATGTAGTGTGACCATATGTATTGTGGAGCAAAGGGTTTGGTATTGAAATCTTTGGCAGTGCAAACTTCTATCCTGGGATCTCCAGCTTCTTGTCTCTCACCAGGACCATGTGTTCTGACAACCAGTCCTGTCTCTGTGTTGTCAAGGTTCACATTCCAAATACCAGTAGTTATCAATGCATCCTGATTGCAGGTTTGATTAATTTCTGGTTATAGAATTTAGAATTATTTAGTTTCTTCATAATTAAATTTAGTGGATGGTGCATAAATGTGAACACTAATTGTATTATCATGACTGCTATGTAGGTGTGGAGAGACTATATTCTCTCATGCAGTATGTATCATGCTTCAAGATCTTTAAACACTCTCTTTGATGATGAAGGAAGTCCCCCTTGCATTTGTCACTCCTTGCATAGTGAGCCATATTATTTTCTAACTCAAAATGTCCAATCCCAGCCCATCTGAGAACAGTAATGCCAAAGATATCAACTTTTTAGCAATTCCTTTTAATTTCATGACCCAATTTATTAGGTTCATGCTTTATGCATTTTATGCTCTGATTATTAATGGATGTTTATAGCTGTTCCTTATTTGAGGCTATGTTCTACCAACAAATAGAGGTCCCCAAAGCTTTACTCCATCCACACTATTAAGGTCAACTATAATTTGAGAAAATAGTTTTTCCCTGAGAACATTTTGAATGCCTACCAATCTGAGCAGCTCAGAGGTTCTCTTCAGCACTTCTCTGCAATTCAGTGTTGAACCCCTCAGCAGTGGACAACTTATTCTTTCTTTCTTTCCACTCTGTTCTTAAGCGCGAAGTATCCCTGAAGGCAATTTTTACTGGGTGTACCTGCTGGCATATGAAATACTAATGGCATAGAGCAAACAGGAAGAACTTCAATGAGCTGGCCACAACAATGGGCTCAGATAAACAGCAATGCTGAGGCTCATAAAGGACCTACAGTGGATCTTTCTAGACTCTACTAGGTCACTTTGAGTCACACCAATTTGATAGCCCCTATAACAACAGTAAGACTTTTAAGGTCTATAGCATTTTGGTAGAGATTATACTTCTATCTTAACAGATATTCAGCAAACAAAAGTAGTTGAAACACTTTTCGCTGGTTTCATTTGTCTGAGTAAGTTGTTTGCAAAAATGCAAATTAACCTTCTTGTTCTTCTCTTTCCTTTTTATCACTTTCTTGTATAATAAACTGGATAATTAAAGCTACTGCTATGAAGATATAATTTTATAGAAATAACCCAGGTATAACTAGGATACATAAATAGTTTTGCCTCTGGGAGAGATACATAAACATTCATGTGATATGTTTTTCCATCCTGAATTAACAAACTTTGAATAAAAACAACTTAAGACATAAGAACTTAAATTTTTTTTTGAAGGCAGCAGGTTTGGTTTATTTTTGTTGCTGTTGTTTGAGTCTCTATTTGTTTGAGTCTGCTATTGTGTGCTCTAACAGCTTTAATCACAATAAACCCATCCATCCATGTGTCAAGCACATTTTACATATGTTGCCATCATCATTTTCAAACCATTTTCTTTCTACTTGAGCCCTTGGTATCAGCTCATTTTTCTCCCCTTTCTTCCCCCTGCTCATCATCCCTTGATAATTGATAAATTATCATTTTTTCATGTATTACAAAGATTTTGCTGTTAGTTTCTTATTAGCATCCTCACCTTGTTATTCTCCCTCTGTGAACCTTACTGTATGCTATAATGCTGGTTCTCTTGCTGCTACACCAAGTAGGCCCTCATTTCTATAACAAATACTTTCTTCTAGAAATCTGTGTGTTTCTTAACACAGGCGTTTCTTCCATTTCTTAAACATTTCCTCACCTATCTCTTCTCTCCTTTCCCTTCCCATTATTTTTTTTGTTCTGCTTCTCTCTTTTCTTTCATTCTTTCCTTTTATGAAATTGTGGAAAGCATTAATAAAGGCTGAAACACCATGTAGGAAGAAAACAAATCTGAAAGCCAAGACAGAAAGCAACTCTGACTTTCTACCTAAAAGTCTGTAGTGAAAAAACCCTGTTGGATGAATTATAGATGGTTCCATTGAATCAATTCTTTCTCTGTTGGTTAATTAGTGAATTTATTCCTAACTTCTAATTCCCGCCTTTAACCAAAGCTATTGAATGGAGCTAAGATTTTAGAAATGCCAAATAAATAGTTTAAACTTATTGAATTAGGTGAGCAATTTTTGTTAGACTTATAGAAAATGTGATTGTTCATCAACTGTAGGTTTCATTTTTAAGAAAGGTCCCTTTCTGGAAATTAAAAAGCAGAAGTGTGCCTCTGCTATACCTGCTTCCATGGCTTGCATTGCCAAAGGCTGTTTTATATTTTGAGTTTACTGACAAATTCCTAGAAAAGTTAGGAATAACAGACTAAAGAAAATTGGTAGACAGCTTGTCATGTTCTCCCGTTTCTCTACTTGAGAAGAACAAACAAAGATCACATCTACTCATGTGCATTATATTTCTACACAGTATGGTTTCAATAGGGGTACATCAACTCATGGAGTTATACTGACTTGAAATCCAATGGAAGTTGAAGAATTTTTATTTGATTCATTCTATCTACAGGATACAATCAAACAGCTTGGGGTCTCATTCTGCCTGGGGTTTACTGGGGCACTGGGGGTCATTTTGAGTTCTGACATCAGGCCCATGCATTGTTAGGAGGTCCCATGCCTCTCTGAGACTCAGAACACAGATCTGATAGCTCCACTCACTTAGTCTGCCTTATGACATAGTCTCCTGATAAAGATATTAATCCTCATTTCTTTTCTTTTCTCCCCCTCATTTCTTTTAAAGTGCCTCTAACTCTCTTGCCATCTTAATTTTGTGACCACTCATCTCCATATCATAGGTATAATTTAGACAAGTAATTTCATTCCACAGATGGGAAAAACTACACAGCAGTTCCTCACAGAGCAAGGAGAAGCTAGGTGATTTCAGGATCAGGGCTAAGCTCTGTAGCATTTTCAATATGACACCATAAATATTATCTGCTCTCCCTCAGATTAGCCTCATAGAGAACTGGTTTGTGAATGGAACATCTTCAACACCTCTGAGAGGTAATCAATTTCACAGACACCTTTCTGTTGCATGTATTAGGGCTTAGTTGAAAAGATTTGCTTTTTCCCCCCTTTTTGCATTCTCTTCACATCTCACTAAGAATATCCTATTTGCTGTGAACACTTGCTAAACTCTCTGAAAAACTACGATGCTATGGAGCTGGAGTGGGCTTGACAGCAGCCTCGCCCATCTACTGCCACTGGTGCAGAGCTGCTCTCCCCAGCCACGCCCTCATTGTTCGTTCATGTTTTCCTTCCTCCCTTTCGCCCCTGTCACAGGCTGATGGCTCTTTTATTATTTTTTTAATGTGTTCTTTGCTGATAGCTCTTTTACGTAAATCTCTCCTCTGTTTTACCTGAATGCCACTGAGGCCATAGAGTTGAACGCAGACAGCGTTCCTGACAGCAGGACCTTCCCCAGGAACCTCCACCTGCCAAGAACCCAGAACAATATTCGTTTCCATTGTGTTCAGCGTGATCACCTAAGGTTTTCGATCAAATGAATATATGTGTATGTATATTTGTGTGTGTATCTGAGTGTCAATGCTGAGCTCTTTTATAAGATTCTTGACAGGAAAAAAAAGATGCTTGACAGGATGACATTATTTATGTTGTCCAATGCCATCGCCGGGATTCTACAGTGAGTTACTTGGTTCTTTCGTACTTGAAATTTGCAAACTGCCTGGCACAATATGTTGCATTCTATGCCTGTTTATCTTTCTAAATGAATTTTCACATGCATTATTTTACTTATTCATCACAGCACCCTGTAAACTAGGCAAACAGAGCAGATGGTGGTAAAATAACCCTTCAGTGATGCAAAAGCTTTGACTTCAGAGGCAATATGTGACAAAACTGCACAGTTAGCAAACAACTTAAATTAAAACTTACTTTAAAAAATACAAAAATTATTCTCTAATGAATGTATCACACACCAGTGCAGTTAATATAATTCAATATAGTACAGTATGATACACTTTAATAATATAAAATATAATAAAATGTATTGTACAACATAAAATAGAAGAAATGATATATGATATAGCTTATATTTGGCTGGCATTTTGTAATTAAAAATTGAATTATGTGTGCCACTTTTAAGTCCTTCATTTATGCCAGGTGCAGTGCCCATTTTCTCCAATTAATCCTCAGTAGCAACCCACTGAAAGAAATGAGATGATTTGTGGCTGAGATGATTTGTGGCTGAGATGATTGTGGCTCAGACAACATAGCTGAGCTTCTCATGATGCCTTGACTGGGACAATGGACATTTTGGAAGACGATGCACTGGTCGGGTCTTAATAATGCTTATAGTCAGGTAACGTTATCAGTCATATGTGTATAAATTCTAGAATAAAAGATTTAATAAGTTCTAGACTTCCAAATGTCAAGAACAAACAATAGTAGAGTAGCTTCAGGGAATGTTGACTTCTTTGCCTACCTCTCTGGTCATGCGGGGTCTATAGAGATTGCATAAACTGAGAGCTTCTAGTATTGAGGCCATCACCACTGCTAAGAAATGATACACCATAAATGGTAAATGTATTCATTTGTGGATATCAACATTCTTATACAAATAGTATTTTTACATTAATATTTTACAATCACTGAAAAATGTTAAAATATGAAAAGACATAATTAATAAATATTCCAATTTCTTCGCCTTAAAGTAACTTCTATAAAAATTGAGGAGAGGCATCTATATTCTCTACAGGATCTTTTTGTGCAAATGTGCAAATTGCATGGAGGTTACAGATTGGACTGCTAATCAAAAGGCCACCAGTTTCTTGGGACAAAGATGGGGCTTTCTCTTCCTGTAAAGTGTTACGGTCTCAGAAACTCACCAGAGCAGAGCTATTCCATCCTGTTGGGTTGCTGTGTGCCAGAACTGACTCAATGAAAATGAGTATGAGTTTTCGCCATAGGAATAAACCTGCTGTATATACTCCACATTACTTACAATGAGACTGTGTCTTTTTTATCAATAAATAGTATTGTTAGGTACTTTATTGTCAGTTCCAACTCATAGTAGCCATATGTTTCACAGAACCAAACATTTTTAGGTCTGGCACCATCCCAGTCTTCCTGATATCTTGTGTTCTATGTCCTCTTCTGAATTTGGATTGAATTTCTGGCAGCTCTTGGCTGGTAGGCTGAACCATCTCCTTCTGAATGGTTCACTTCCTTCAAAGACCTGTGGAGCGGTTCTACTCTTGCATGCCTGGGGTCAAATCGCAATCACCATCAACAGTATCTTTCATTTTATTCTGGTAGCTACATTCCAGTTTTCTCTACTGCAACTCAGTCCACAGGTTCTGAGAACTGAGGTTTCATCATTAATCTGTGGGGTGGAGGTGATGTTGAGAAACTCCCATTTTAAAATATTTATTTTACTTCTACATAACCTCTAAGCCATCTTTATAAAAATTGCACATGACAAAGTTTGGAAAGAATATGATATTTTCAGAAAATGAGAGAATGCTGATGTAGAGATTTGGGGTGGATACAGTGGGAGGTGAAATTGCATGCAGGTTTGTAGACTATCTTGTTGGGCAATGGAACTTAACAATCAAATAGTGGAATATTTGTATCTAGAGAAAAGCCACTCTTTAAACAGAGGTGGAAGGTGTTAAAGATCAAGTTTCTTGGGTTTCCTTATTATGCTAGAGCTTTATTGGATTAGCAAAATGAAGAACAGAAAGGAGGAAGGCACCCACAGAACCTGTAGCCATTTCCACATCCTCTGCCTTTTCCTCACCTGAATTCTATAAGATGGGTTTTCCACAGCACGCAGAGATGGGGAGGCATGTTTACTATAGTTGATAAATAAGTTACCTTGTCAATGATTAAACAGGTCTGTGGAAACACCATAGGGAACCATATCAGACTTCTTTTGGCTTGCTGATTGTCACGAGGTGGTGGTCAGAGATGACTACCTGCTCTATCTTCTCTATTGTGATGCCCATGAGTTCTCCCATGGGACTCTACTATGCTGGGTTCAATAATTCATTACAATGGCCATTCAGAACTCACAAACCACAATCATAATGACAGAGGCTTATTAAGAAAATTCACTGGTTATCACAAGTCAGGATCAGTAAACAGAAAGATCCACCAAAATACCTCTCCTCAAGCAGGAACCAAGGTTCTTTGTCCTCAGCCCTTCAGCCACATGATGGCTTGAAGTCTGCCTCTGAGGATCAGGATGCTACTTATCTCACTTCCTCATGATTCCATAGTCACAGTGCCCTCATAGTCCCGTAGTCACAGTGCTGTTCCTCTGTTCTGTCTCATTGGCTCCATGATTCCATCTCTGGTCTCTTTATGGCTCCTTGGTTCTGCCCCATGGCCTCTGTACGACCATCTGAGTTCCTCTGATCTTGGGCCCCACCACTTCAGACAGGTATCTCAAAAGCGCTTGTCTTCCAACATCAAGGATACAAAGAGAGTGATTGGATTCACACCCTCTACTGACATCAAGACTTCATCTCATCCTAATCCTGTCCATTAGCATAATGAAGAGTGCCCTCCAAATGTTGTTATAGCCACATAAATAGAGACCAGAATTATAATCTATCACATAATGAATTATGACCAGAAAGGTCATATTTATTGATTACAACTCAGGATCACTCTATAAAAGTAAAACTGAAAAATTTATTGGAAACCCAGAGACTGTCTGGATTGGAAAGTCCTGACAGAGATCCAAAGTCTGAGTGAAAATGGTTTCAGCTATGGTCAATGAAGGTGAAAGCATTTTTACCCATTTGAAGCTACAATCTCAGGATTGACTGACAGTCTATCAGGCCTCAAAGATGGAATGGCTAAAAGAAGAATTTAGCAGGACTCAATAGATTGCACACGAGTGATAAGACAGTTCTGATTGACTAAGAGTACATAATCACAAGTGTGTGGCTCTCCAGTTTATTATAGGATGGACACTGGACAGTGGCAGTACAAATTTTCTGGTACCCTGCTATTAGATGTGCTTTCCAAATCTCTTCTGTTTCTAAGGGTCCCCTGTAAAACTAAAGTTAAGTATCAAGATTCTTTCAACACAAGGTACTGAATCTTATGGTCTTAGTGGACTCCGTGAATAGATTTTGCTATTTCACATCTTCCAGCTCATAGAGAAAAGAACATCTTCATAAGATATGTGACTAGATTACTACCAAAGTTAGTGAAATTGCAGTTAGAAAATGCAACTTTGAATTTTATCAGGGATGCTGGACCCATGCCAGAGCACTCTGTGTGTACACCTGCCCCCAAACTCAACCCACTGCTGTTGAGTCTATGTCAACTGATAGAAACCCATGTAGGATTTCTGAGACTGCACACCTTTCTGAAAACAGACCGTCTCAACTTTCCTCTCTCTCAGTGACTTTGAACTATCAGCATTGTGGCTAGCAGTTCAACATATACTTATCAAACCTTTGATTTTAGATTTCATGCAAGAGCCAAAGATTGAAATATAAATAGGAGAATTCATGGACACAGTTAATATTTGAGAATCTCTTAAATATACAAATATATCATATTTTTAAAGAGGTAAAAATTAGCTCTGTTCATAATTAGAGCCACAAAGATAAGCCCCAAGACAAAAAGAACATAATCAACAATAACAACATATATTTGAAATTAGCATAGTTTTGGTCCACTAGTCATAAGGCCAACAGTTCAAAATCACAGACTGCTCCATAAGAGAAAGATGAGGCTGCTTGCTTCTGTAGAGTTAGCCTTGAAAACGCTCCATTGATGGCTATGAATCAGAATTGACTCTATGATAGCTTTTTTAAAAAGTGTACAGTATAGTTCCACAGTTTCATTTTTCCTTTTATTTTCTTTGTTAAGTGACAAGTCGTCCAGATATGCTACAGATAACAAGAGTATTGGAGCAAGTAGACCTGTACTCAAAATGGTTGGTCAACAATTTTCCTGGAGTGGGAAGATTAACAGATAAATTGCATTATTTGATTAACTGTATTTTTGACGATGTCTGCTGCATTACTTTACAAGGGCAAAGAGTCACTGTTTTACTGAATCAAATCGTCAACTCAATCAATAATCCTATAAGAACCAACTCAAGGGTCAAACTCATCTCAAGGGTCAGACCAATATTCTTTCAGAGTGGGTGACATTCTGATAAAGTATTTTTAAGGCTACAGCATAAAGTCTTAAAATTTGTTAACTAGAAATAAGACTTACAAGGCCTTTGATAGTTTACACATTATGTAGTTCTATGAGTACACTATGTAGATCACCTATAAATGGTCAGGCAGATTATCCAATCTTCCATTTCTGTTTTTACCTCATGTTTGAATAGAAACATTTAAGAAGCATTTGTAGAATGCAGCTACTGAATGGGACTACATTCTCTATAGCTTTTCCTCCTAGTCATATTTCACTATTAAAACAAATGAAAATGCTAATTAACTTCAAAGACAGTGATAAACAATATTATCTTGTATTTTGTAGGACAATACTCATTGACAGATATAATGGAAATGACCCCAAGGTTTTTTTACTCATATTTGGTTGACTCAATAGATAAGGAAATTTTGTACATCTTATGCTGTGCACAAAACAAAAATTCCTTTAGTGTCATTTAAGATCTACAGTAGGCTTATAGTCAGGATTCTCCATTAAATCTCTGGACAGCAAATCCAGGAAGCTCCTAGAGGCATCTGGAATGCACTTAAATGAAAGTCCCTGGTTGGTGAAATTTCCAGTCTCAAAACTCTCTAGGCCATTTCTCCACCTTCTTTATGCTATGGAGTCAAATGGACTCTCTGGCAGTGGAGTGGTTTATAGTGTCAAAAACGCTTCAATGGGGTTGAAATGAAAATGTCACTAAAATGAACATCAAGAAACCACAGGTGGAATCTGTATGAACACAGTCATAATGATTACCAGTCAGCAATGGTGCAGAAAGGATTCGATGACATCGAATAAGAAGAAGGAATTTTGTGAAGCCCTGTTTTAGAGAAAGGTTGTTTTTTAAAATAAAAATACATGTATTTGATTGTGAACCAATTCATTAAATTTAGGACAATCTCTTCTGGGTACCTGGGACATATAATATCTTCATGATTCTCCCAAGTAATGTTCTTTTAAATTAATTTCCTGGCTCACCCTACTCTGAAAGGGATCAGAATGAAAATTCCAGGATAGGATGGGAGAAAAAAAAGATATGGATCAAAACTGAAAATGATAAAAAATGCTTAATGTACTGGTCCGATAAAAATGGATGACTCTCCTGAACCTGTTACCTTAGTCACTCATCAGGTCTGGAAAAGAACTCATTCTACAGGACTCAATTCCAGGCAAACAAGAAACACAGCTATTCTAAGAAAACATGACACTAGGGAGACATGCAGACCAACCCTCCAACCTTCTGAGATCAAAGGGGCACCGAACCTTAAGATCAAGTTGTCACATTAAGAAAGAAGGAGGAGGGAGGAGTAGGAGCATAGGGCGGAAAGTGAACAAGTGATATTTCATGGCAGGGTTTGCAATCCATATGATGAAATAATCTGTGTATGAATTGCTCAATGGAAAATTGATGTGTTATGAAAACCTTCCTCCAATACATAATAAAAACATGTTGAAAAAATAGTTGTTTTTTTTTTATCAATTGTGATGAGTTAGAATAACTGAAAGCTGGCTGAGATCAGATACCAAAAAGCCTTTGGTGAAGTAACAAAATTTGGTTTAAAAGAAGAGTCAATAATGGATTGAGTTTAGGAATTTAGCACACTAAAACAAATCAATCATGGGACTAGAAAATAAAGAATGGCTTAGATATTTGTAAGCCCATTCAGTAAAACAATAGGAAACAAAGCAACAGCAGTAGAAACCTAGTAAACAGAGCAGTAAATTCAGTCCAAGAAATATGGACAATGTTTCGCTCATGTGGTGGGGTGGGGGTGTTTATTTGGGAGATTTAATCCCATTTCTGGGTTTTATACTTCTTTGAAGAGTTACAGCCTTGGAATCGCAGACCAGTCTCCCCTGTCCTGTGGGGTCACTGCAAGACAGGATTGTCTCAATGGCAGTGAGTTTGGTTTCATTTTACACAAACATTTCTCTTCTGTATCTTAAAAATGAGCTCTTCCAGCCAAGATAATTGAATAATTTAATCCAAATCCCCCAGTCTAATATCCAATGGTTATTTGACAAATAACTTTTTTTCTAGTAAAATGCACCTTTATTTCCAATCATAAAATATTCACTAGAAATATGTTGATTCATTGAATACTACATATGGACAATGTTTTGACATACAATGTCTATTGGAACACAATTTTCTTAGCTATATGCAAATTGTGGAAGTATACGTTTTTATTTTACATTTTTCACAGGAAAGTAAGATGCAGGCTGAGATTCACTTTCCACCTATGGTTGTTATGAGAAAATTGGAGGCAACCAATACCTAGCAGGTAAAAACTCAATCATTTCATAAGCTCCATGGCTGCATAGCAGCTTAATATTATACAGAGTTTTCAAATTTCTTTACTATAGCAGGTACTTAAGATGTTCTTTTTTTTCATTTAAACAAAGATTTCATTGGCACATAATCCATATAACATGCAATTAAACAGTCTTCAAATATCTTAAAGAATCTTCAGTGACTCTTTAATAAGTAGCCATGAAATCCCCTACATCTGAAGGATCCCTCAATGTGGACATGTAAGAATAGTGCAGGGACATTCAGATTTTGTTGCCTGGTTATACTTCTCTTTGGACAAGGAAACACTTCTCCCATCAAAAGAAATTTAGCTTTGTTTTTGAGAACATACTGGTTGACTTTTCTACATGTACCTTATTGACCTACAGTTGGAGTTAATGGAAATATCTGACTAGAGTGTTCCTTAAGAGAGAATCAGCATGTTTTTTTTTTTTAAATAAGTCGGTTTTTTCTTGATTCCTCTACCTTCTTGGTTCCAAAGTCACTGATATCCTGTGACTAAGTTTGGCTGTAGCTGTGGGTAGTGACAAAGAGGCTGCAAGCAAATATGCCAAGATTTTTCCAGAATTATCTTCGTTGCACTCTACTCAAAAGAGCTCATGAAGCCGAGTCCCCTGATGGACTCGATTTAGCTCACGTAGGAAAAATGTTAGATTATTTCAGGAATGACTAATGCTGGGAATTTGGCCACACACATTTGATTAGTTTGTCTAATTCTAACATGAGTGCATTATAAGCACACATCAAAAACAATCCTCTTGCACGCTATTCCTTTTAGTTTCATTGAGACCCTGTTGGGCAGAGAGATTCAGTGCACAAGAGGATTTCTAAGGCTACCCTCTTAACTAAAGCAGACCATTGTAGCATTCTCCTGTGTGTGACTTATGGATTCAAACAAATGGCCTTTTAGAAAATAACTGAGTGCTTCCTCCCAGTGCAATATAGCTGTCCAGTAAATCAATGAAGCATAGTTCCTCGAACCCACAGCCCCTGAGTCTGTTTGGACTTCAAGTAACCAATTAGAAAAGAGGAGAACTGCTTTTGTAGAGTTGTCAAGACTATCAAACTTCAGGGAATCCGAGAGTCTCATCTTGCTGCCAAGGAGTCACTTGACAGATTTGAACTTCTGACCTTGCTGTTAGCATCTCAATATGGCACCTACCTCACCACCAGAGAGGGTTTCTGAAATGTTCCTGGTGTGCTGAAAAGGCTCAGGGGTCACTCCTAAGTAACTCCAAGTCTTGTCTCTTCTTCACATTTACCCGCCAGACTTGTGCCACAGTGCACCCTGTAAGTCTCAGCACCCTCTCAAGATCTTGTGGCACTCACTCCGCTTTCTTAGGCTGTCCACAAAGTGTATGGAATGTGGATGACTTATAACAGGTCCTCAGTGTGTTGGAGCTGAAGTCCAAAATGAAACACCTGTTTAAGAAGGGTCTTGGGACTGAGTCCTGGTGGCGTAGTGGTTGTGTGCGGGACTGGGGCCCACTGGGTTGGCGGTTCAAATCCAGCAGCACTTCTCCAGGAGCAAGGCTGGGCCTTCCACTCTCACCAAAGGGCAGTGACCCCCCCCCCAAAAAAAAAAAGTGGGTCTTTTCCTGACTGCAGATTAAGGCAAACCAGAGGACAATTTTAAGTACGCATCACCTTAGCTAAGGGCTCAAGTGGGGTGGTTCAAACCTATGAGCTTTCCCAGGGAAGGAAGGCGATGCCATGTCCTTTCACCAAGATAGAGAGTCTCAAAAACAGCGGGGAGCAGTGCAACTCCCTCATTCAGGATGGCTTATGAGTGGAAAGCCACTTCATAGCAATGAGTTCTGGTTTGGGGCTCAAGCTCTACGTCAGATCATTTACCACAGAAGAAGGGCCCTCGGCACCAGCCATCTTCCCAAAGCTTCATTTAAAAGGCAAATGAGCAGTCACACGTGACCTCAGAACAGCATGTCAGCCTGGAGCTTCTAGAGATCACTGGGATGACTGCTGTGGTGGTTCTTTCTTTCTTCATGCCCCTTTTTCAGGCTTGGCCTCCACCTCTCCCTGGAAACACATCAAAATGAAAAAAATCCCTTGGTGTCACTTCACACTCACTATATTGGAATTCCTGTGGGCCTTTTTTGGAATTTATACTCTTAACAAGACCTCTAAGTAATTCTGCAAATTCATCTTAAAAGCAATGAAAGCAAAATGAGGCTCCTTGCCCATTCTGAACTCACAAATGAAAATATAGAAACATAGAGAGTTGGAATCACCTTTTCAAGTCATCCAGTTGTTAATGATAGGGTTATGACCAATCTCAATGTACCAGTCTCCTTGTCTCTTTACTATATTGCTTTTCCCCTTCCCAAGTAGATTTAGATCAGGAGACCAGAGTTGTGAAACTGATTTTCTAATTTCTAATTTCTTTAATACAGTGCTTGCAAGTAAGCAAAGATGCTGGAAATAAAAGGGTGTCCTTGATATTCAAGGAAATTTAAAGTTTTGAAAACAAACAGTATATTCTGTCAGAATTGCATTCAGCAAATTAGCAAATTCTCTGACATTCAATCCTTCAACAGCTCTGAGTTATTGAGGGAAAATATAAGAAGACAAAAATCACATTACTTTCCTTTATCCTGCTTTGCTGAACAATAATTCTCTGTAATATCTGGGTTTGCCAGGTGCAGGGGTAAGATTATAATAAAGGAATTTCTGATCTTTTTCCACCCTGATCAAAACAAAGTTTTGTTTCTTTGAGATCAGCACTTCATACCCTCCAGCCTCCTCTGCTGAGAAGATTGACAAGTGGAGTCATTCAGACATGCTGTTCAAGGGATAACCTAATAGTGACTTGATTCAGATCATCTCCAGACTGCCAAGAAGAATCGGAGTGATTGCTGGACCTGCCTCCAAGATCTGCATTCATCTCATCTAGCCAAAGGCTTCGGAGGCAGGCACATCAAAGGGAATGAAGAGAGGGATACAGAGGCTCTGAAGTAATTGGTTGCACTATTATTTTGGGTGAGAAGGCTGGGGAAGTTTATGTTGATGTGTCACTTTATATTATCTTCTGGATGGATGATAGCAATACATAAAAACGTGTTTTAAACCGCTCTGGAGTCCTCTTGATAAGGTTGCTCTTGCAAAGAAAAACAGCAGATGCAATCATCGATCCCGAAATATGAACAAACAAGATTATACCGATCTAACCAGACAGCTATACTAAATAGAAGGATGTAATATTTCAGCTCATGCCTAATGAACTGTTTTCCCCCAAAATTAATGCAAATGAGACCAAGAGGAAAGATGTTGACTTTGCTTCTTCTTGTCATGCACATGTCAGATAGATTCTAGGAGGAGACAAGAAAACAGAACAATAGTACCAAGAGTACAAAAGATCAGGTTGGCCATTTTACCCCCAGAATCACAAAAAGGGTCATTAAAAGCAACCTCTTAAAGCTGTGGGAGAAAGATGGAGCTTTCTGCTCCCGTAAGAGACCGATAGCTTCCAAACCTCTAGGGAGCAGCTGCACTGCCCTATGAGGTAGGTCTCTGTGCAGGATGGTAGGGAGTGACAGTGGTTTCAGAAGATTCAGAACTTATAGGAGCTGTGGTTCCGAGCGCCCATGACAGTTTTTTTTTATGGAAAGTTTGCAAAGGGTGACTAGATGATCATTTGACCCTCAAGTTATATATTTTTGTTAATGACTGATTTGCCTTTCTTATGAATTGTGATGTCCAATATATTATATTTAGAAAGATACAAATGTCATAAATCAGGCTATGTGTGTATTGATAATATATTTTCTGATATGAGATTATAATGAGACAGTGAGTAGTGCAAAGACTGGTTTCATAAAATAAAAATAAAAAAACTATTTTCAAAGATATATATCTACAGGCAGGAGACAAGTGGCTAAAAATACCTTTTACTACCACAAAATGGAGTTAAATTACTTGAGGCAATTAACTGAAAAATAGGAGAAAGAAAAAACTGCCTAATTAAGCATTATACATGCATAAATGGCTGACATCTAAAAAATGATGTTTTCCTTTGGGAATTAAATATCACTATGACTAGATTTTCAAGGGGAAAAAAAGAGAAAAACTACTTCTAAAACTATAAGTGTGAGAGACCTTTTTATTTTACCCTAACCTTGTTTCTTTATTCCCTTGAAGCGACGTACATTATGAAATTTTAATGAGTTGAGAAAATTTCTTTTCTACTTTTGTTTTATGATACTTTAGAATTTGAACTATAGTGCACAGTAGAGGAAATGGAAGATTTCAATATTTTAACACGCTCTTTCAAAAACAATTAATTGATGTCTTGCCGAGGAACTTGTAGTCCTGACAAACCGTCATATCCTAGAGGAAGGGAAAGAGAAGGGCTATTGAGATCTTATATACACTCTGCCCATAATGAAATGATACCACATCACCCAAAACAATGAGGCGTCTTGTTCTTCCCTAGGATGGGGTTGGAAATACCATCTTGACAATCACACACCAACCTTCATTGGGTGGCTCCCTCAGAGAAGGCAAGTAAATGCAAAAAAACTCACAGTGATAGAATTTTCAAGCACCCTGCGCTCACATCCTGAGGAAGCTGTGACCTTCTGTCCTCCTCTCTTCCTCCTTAAAGTCAGTAGCAGGAGAGAAATTTGGGAGGGAAGTTGGTGTGTATGTGAAGGGAGTAGGGTCGAAAGAACTTTGAACTTGAATCTTCCCAAGGATCCTTGGGATTTGAGAAGTCCTTTTACAGAGTTGCTATGAATTGCCACAGACTCCACAGCACTGAGTTTGGATTAGAGTTTGGTTTGAAACTAATTGGAGATTGTGAGGTTGTCAGTAACTTGCTAAATTGGCAAGAGGTTTCTCCTCTGTCCTCGTGAGAAGAAGACCCTTTGTGGTAGAGCGCTGCCTGCAGTGGACATGCCTGGACTTGCTGGCGGCCCTAGTTCAGAGAATATTCCCATTGGCCTCAGCCTTCATCTAACAAGACATACTCAGCGCCATAAGGCCAGAGGGGTTTGCAATATTTATGACGGTTCTGCGGTCAAAAGAGAATGCATCTATGTCATTCATCTTGTAACTAATAGAATGAAAAACAGTAATTGAAAAAAAAACTAAAACACCCTCTCAGAAGCTGCAGAGCTCAGTCTTCAAGATGCAGAGTTTTAATAAGTACCGAGTGAAGAACACATGCAGGACTGACCAGCATATCCTAGGAAATAGAGTTGAAAAGAACACCGAAGCACTCTAATGACGGAATCCATTGAATAATAATACCATAGGGAAAATGAAAATTTTTTAAGAAGACTGCATGAACTTTCTTTACATCAGTTCCACGTTTGTTGTTTGATGCCGTTGACTTGGTTTCTACCCACAGCGACCCAATGCTCACTAGACGTCACCCCTGCCAGCTCTTGCACCATCATCACCATGATGCCCATCCTTCAGCCATTGTTGGAGGCGCTGTGTCTGTCCGTCTCCTGGAGGGCCTACCTCTCCTTTGCTGCCCCTCCCCTTTACCCAACACGATGTCCTTCTCCAGGGACCATCTGACAACATGCTCAAAGTCCATAAACCAAAGTCCCTCTAAGGAGGGCTCTGGCTTCACTTTTTTCCAAGACAGTTTGGTCTGTTCTTCCAACAGTCTATGACATTCTTTCAATATTCTTCTCTAGTGTCACAATTTAAATGCTTCTATTTTGCTTTGTCTTCTTTAATCAATGTGCAACTTTCACAGGCAAATGAGAAAATTGAAAATAATGTGGCTTGGAAGGACAAGGTGCACCTTAGTCTTCAGCGCAACCTTCTGGCCTTTCACGCATGAAGAGATCATGTGCAGCAGATTTACCTCAACTGAATCATCTTTTGATTTATCTCTTGACTGTCTCCAGAAGCACTGGTTGTAGACCGAAGCCACAAAAATGCTTGAAAACTTCAACTTTTCCCCATTTAGCATGATGCTTCCTACTGGTCCAGTTGTCAGGATTTCATTCTTTTTACATTGGCTCAGACCCCACCCTGAAGGCTGCAATTCTGAATCTTCATGAGCACATGCTTCAAAGCTGCCTCACTTTCCAGGAGCAAGGTGGTGCCATTGGTCTATGACAGGTTGTTCGCAAGCCTTTCTCCAATCTAAATGGCACATTCTATTTTACAGAATGCAACTTCTGTGATTCTTTGCTCCGCATACAAATTGAATAAGTATGGTGAGAGGATACAAACTTGATGCATACTTTCCCTGATTTTAAGCTATGCAGTATTCCCATGTTCTGTTTGCACAACTTGCTTCTTGATCCATGTACCGGTTCTGCATGACCACGGTGAAGTGTTCTGAACTTCTGTATGCAAATAGAACTCAGTGTTTCAGATGCATGAGACCAACGGAAACAAAGAAGAAAGTAAATAAATGAACTAAAATTTGCAAATATTTCCAGGTACATCTTATCACATTTTTCTCATCAAAAAATGTCCATCACAAAAGTTTTAAAGTCAGAATACCTTGTTTTTATATAAAGTGAACCATTTCCCTTGGGCTTTCTGTGGAGTGATGAAGCTAGCACCTCCTGGTGATGACAGCACAGGGGTTATACCTTGGACTATAAGCCTCCAAGTCAGCAGTTCCAAATGCAGGCACTCTGAGGGAGAGAGTGAGGAAGGGCTCCTAATAAAGAGTTACAGTCTTGAAAATTTGCAGGGTCAGCTCTAGTATATCCTATGGCATCTCTGTGAGTCCACATCGACTCGATGAAAGGGAGTTGTTTGTTTTCATTTGAGGGTCCGTGGCACATGTTTTGATGATGACAAGAGGATTCTAATAATATACATTTAACACACTTTGTTCTTCATTCTGTCTTGATTGCTATAGGGGAGAAAGATGGAATTTTCTACTCTCATGGGTAGAGCCTTAGAAATCAGTAGATCCACTCTGTCCCAAAGAGTTGCTATGAGTTTATGTCAACTTGATGGCAGTGAGTTTGATTTGGGACTATTGAAGACTCTTGTACTTCAGTTACCAAATGAAAATCATAATTCATATTTTCAAACTCGGGTAGGTGGCTCGCATCCAAGCTATCATTCAATGAACCCAGTCCCTCTCCTAATAAACAGCATCAGACTCTAATATTCCCATGAATTAGAGTTAGTTTTTCCCTACTTCCCTCAATGCACCTGGATTAAAACAAATAGTACCTCTGCAAACCGATAGATTAATAATCATATATAATATTCTAGGAACTGATGGTTTTGAAAACAACACAGACTCTAGAATGAAAGCATCCCTTGTTCCACCACCTGTGTTTACCTTCTCATCCAGAACTTGTTTTGTGTTGTTTTTGTGTTTGTGTTTTCTTTCTTCAACCGGAATGGAATTCTATCACTGATATAGAAAACTTCTTCTGGAGCCTCCATCAAGCACCAGACGCTATACTAAACATTAAAGGACAAACTTAGGCAAAAGATTTCAGGCTTCTGTCCTCATGAAAATAGGATGAGAGGCAGGTTTGGCCAACTGAATAAGCAGCCCGCAGTGAAATGCACAAGTCCTAGATCCCTGGCTGTGTAGGGATTGGGCAGGTAACTGCAGAGTCCGTAGTGTGAAACCATTAGCGGTCCCATGAAGAAAGACAAGGGTTCCTACCTGGGTACAGAGGTACAGTCCCAAAAACCAATAATTCCACCCTATCCTAGCAGGTTGATACAAATCATAACATTGATTTGATGACATTGAATTTCACTTTTGGTTTGGATCGCCCCGCATAGTCAAGTAACTTAGTTCACTGAGAAAAAGGAGTGTGCATTTGGAAGTATTCAACTGAAAAAGTCAGTTTAGTGAATGCATAAAACGCCAACCAAACCAAAAACCCTTACTGTCATTAGGCTGATGCCGACTCATAGAGACCCTACACGTGCATAGACTATCATAAACATTGGGACTTCAATGCACTGGAGAGATGTATCATCTAAAAAAGAGAATGCTCAGAAGGATTTAAGATGATCTATATTACAGACTGCCATATAATAAGGCTTCATCATTAATTGATTGTCAATGTGGTCATTATACAATCAACTGCTTTGAAATCAGGATTTAAACTAGAATTTTAAGACAATTTGCAAAATATATATAACTAATGACCATTTAAAAACCACTTTGATTTAAAAACCCCGTTGATCCAAATCTACTTAATATTCTTCATCTCTAATTAATGAAAAGAACAAAGCAAACTCATTTTCCACTTGGATTCACACTTCCCCACTCCAGAAGGCACAGATGCATGAAAAGCCTCAGCAAAAGCGAAGGATTCAGATCACTCATTATACCAATATGTGAGAGAAATAATTGAATTGTTTTCATTAAATTCCGAGTGCACGTGCCATTGTAATTTTCATTTATATGAAAAGGAGGATGATTGAAGCCATCAATCAATTTCATTTAAGCAAAGAAGCAAACAAACAAAACTGCAGTTGACAGTGGAACAAAATTATATAAAACTATAAGATAGCTAATCTCAAAATTATGAGTGCCTGTTTTTCAAAAATGCAATGTCAGTCAACAAAATCACAAGCTCTCCCCACTGACAACTGATTTTACTTTTGAATCCATCTCCATTTCTCTGGCTTAGCACAGGGGCACGTTTGTAGATTGATTTGCTTATTTTCAAGAAATACTTGTGCTAGCTGCCATTGGAGACAAATTAAACAGTTCCCTTCTCCATGGAAATATCTCTTTTCTTCTTCTCTGTCCCACCTCAACCATTAAAAGTAGACTCCACAGAGTTCTTCTAACATTTTGGAGGCATTCATAAAGCTATTAGCAATCCTTTTAAATATCTCCCTGAAAAGTAATTCGCTTTTGAACTTCCTTTGGAAAGAAAGGGAAAAAAACTGGTTAACACTCACCTTCAACACTAAGGAAGCATCAATGCTAGCTCACAGAGGCTTTTATAATAATTACAACCAGAATTATTGTCTTAAAAAATGTTGCTAAATTGGAGGATTTCAGAAACTGAATGATTACTCCACTCATTCCTACTTTTCATTCCAAGCAAACAAAAGATGGCTAAATGTCAGGTTGTTTTCAGGTTAAAATATTATCAGCAGATGGCCTGACATTTCAAAAATTTTTGCTGGGCTTATCTTTAAATTCAAAATTGTATTTTAAAAGCAGAAACTGCATATATATTTTAATATTAGGGTTTTTTCTTTACATCATATAATATTTAATTAAAAAGCATGCGAAGTGTCAAAGATCAGAAAAATAAGATTTTATTAAAACTATCAACATGTGTAATAACCTGAAGAAATTAACCGGCTTCCAAAAATGTCAGCACAGATGACATGACCCAGGCAAGGGGGTGGGGTTGGAGTTTACAGGAAAAATACTCCTGCCAGAGCAATACAGATAAAACAAGTTCACTAAATCAGTTGCTCTCCACAAAAAAATGCTGCCAACAAGAAAACAAATGGTGTGATAAATAAAACCTCTTTAACTTCTCAAAGACAAACCCACACGTATGGGCACACAAGTAAACACACAAGCAGATTTCAAACCGTTCAAGTGAAGATGGAATTAACACAGGAGGTTTTCCCATGATGTTTGAAAGTCCCTCTAATGCAGATGTGCATGCACATCTGTAGAAATATGTGATGTAATTTAGTAGTATCCACTAATGAATTCATCAAGAAACATAAATTTGCATGATGAATGCTGTAAAAACAAATCAAAATTCAAAGAAATCAGTACCAACCACTTGATTCCAACTCAGGAGCCAAGTAAGACAGAGTAGGACAGACCCCGACTCTCCAAGGAGGCAGAAAGCCGCACCTTTCCTCCAGGGAGCAGTTGGTGGCTTTCAACTGCAGCCCAGTGAGTAACCACTATTGACCAGGGCTCGTCTAAATGCAATCATCCAACAAAAACGGTTCTACCAGATTTGCAAAAATTTACATAAATTTGCTCTGTCCAATATTTCGGTATCTAGCCTGCTTTAGCAAAACTCATGGGTCTAGAACTGGCAGGATCCCTGGTGGCACAATGATTAAGTGCTCTGCTGTTAAGCAAAAAATTCAGAGTCATTCCACAGGAGGAAGGTGTCTACTCCCATAAAGAATTACACACTTTGACATCCAGAGGGGGCAGGTTTAATTCTGTCCTATAGGGGGAATTGAAATAGCAGCTGTGGGTTTGGTTTGGGTCTGTTTATAAATGCAAATTAATGGGGGAAATGCAAATGAATAGTGTGTTAGTCCGGGTAGAGTAGAGGAACAAATTTCATAGACACGCATATAGATATAAGGAAAAGGTTTCTATACAAGAAGAACAGGACATTGAGCCCAGTCCAATTCAAAGTCATGTCTGATATTAACCCATATGCCAGAAATCAATCTATAGAGCTCCTTCTGATTCATGAAGTCACAGTTCAGTGGGTGCAGTATCCTGCGGCTGGCAGGGGTCTTCACATAGCTCCTCGCTTCCAGGACTTAGGGTCCATCAACAGCAGAAGCAACTCATCACTGGCAGAGGTCTCCATGTGGCTGCCCCAGCTTCAGAGGTCTGGCTCCATCAGGGCAAAGCCATGTGGGCGCTCCGCCGGCTCCTTTAGCTTCTCGAATGTTGCCATTGTCTTGTCCCTGATTCATCATCTCTAAGACTAACTCCCAACAGCTGGGGAGATAGCTTCTCATCTTCATTATGGAAATATCACAAGATTTCCCAGAAGTCTCAGGAGAAAGCCATGCCCCCATAGAAGCCTCATAGGCTACTCCATGGCTATCTCCAGATTATCAGGCTAGACTCCACCCTTACATTTCAATCATAAAATTAACATAAGCACAAGACTGCCACAACCACATTTGCTCATGCACCCACTTTTTCTTCAGCAATTGTTTAGTAAAGGTGAGCTCTTATGTTGAGGGAGGATATGAATAGAGGCTTAGTGTACCTCTGCTATCTTGATCTTAACAAATTTATGTATGTAGACCTATATCCCTATCATTTTATATTAATATAGTTACATATACACATGCCTATATTTATACCTCTATAAATTGCTTTTCACTCCTAGTTATTTATTTCCTTTAAATTTCCTCCTGTCTCATGATCATGTTCGACCTTCATTTGGCTCTCAATAACTTTGCTCCTCTACTTTGCACTTGATCAAACCCCAATCAGTCATTCTACACCCTCTTCAAAATCTATTTTTAAAAAAATCTTTTTATTGGGGGCTCATGCAACTCTTAGCACCAATCCATGCAAATCACATTTGTACCTTTGATGCCACCACCATCATTCTCAAAACATGTTCTTTCCACTTAAGCACTTGGTATTGGCTCCTCCTCTTTCCACTCCCTTCCTCTCCCTCATGAACCCTTAATAATTTATAAACTATTACTATTTAATCATATTGCACACTGTCTGATGTCTCCCTTTGTCCACTTCTCCGTTGCCCATACCCCAGAGAGGAGGCTATAAGTAGATCCTTATAATTGGTTCCTCCTCTCTACTCCACCTTCCCACCCTCCTCCCAGAGTCTCCACTCTTCCCACTGGTCCTGAAGGGATCATCTGTCCTGGATCCCCATGCTTCTGGTTCCTATCTGTACCAGTGTATATACTCTGGTCTAACTGGGTTTGTAAGATAGAATTCAGATCATGATGGTGGGAGGGAGGAAGCATTTAAGAACTAGGGGAAATATGCCTATTTCATCATTGCTATACTGTTCCCTGACTGGCTTGTCTCCTCCCCACGACCATTCTGTAAGAGGATAACACTTCCCCTGCAGATGAACCTTGGGCCCCCAATCTTTACTACCCTTAATTTATAATGATATAATTTTTAGTTCTTTGATGACTGATATCCGATCCCTTCAATGCCTTGTAGTCACACAGTCTGGTGTGCTTCTTCCATGTGGGCTTTATTGCTTCTGAACTAAATGGCCACTTGTTTTGATCTCTTGTTGTTCCCTGGTCCCTAGTTTTGTTGAGTCTCCCTACCTTTCCCCCACCCCCTCCTATCCCATACCCTCTCTTCCCTATCCCACTGGAACCTTTGGTTCAGTTGTTTTCTCCTCAGGATTGTTTATCTTGCCTATCTGATATACATAGACATGGGGGTGGGGAGAAGAAGGGGAAGAAAGGGGAGGGCCTATAAATAGCTCCAGACATGTCTGCTGACCCTTGTGTATGTTTTCTGATGAAGTCTGATGAGGTGCTTATCCCTCCTCTCCATGTCTGAGTCCAGTTTCAGGATTCCTCTGGAACTTTGTTGCTTGTTTCCCTTGCTGCTCTGTTGGACTCCCTTTGTGTTTCATCCTGGTTCGGGGTGGCAGGGTGGGGTGAGGCACAGACTGGGAATAGTTCTCCACTGTGTTTCCAGTGCTGTCCCCTGCAGAACTGTGGGCTTGTGGAGGGACATCCTGCCTCATCGTGGGGCCGCCTTTCCTTCCTCTCTGGACCTTGGCTGCTTGGAGAAGGAGTGTCTTCCTTAGGGCTTGTTGGGCCAGGATGTGGTCCACTCTCTCTCTCTTTCCCTCTCCATTTACTCCTCTACCATCTGGGTGGACCTGGCATGCTCCCTGGGCTGTCTATGCAGTGCTATCCTCTGTAATGCAATCAATCTTCTGGGGGAGGAGGTGGACATTCCTGGGATTGAGCCCTGTCCTGCAGCTCTCTGTTAGTTCACTATTTCATGCTAGAATGTTGCCCCCCAAGCTTGGTGGACGAGGCTGAGGTCTGGTCCCTTGTTCCCTGTCCCGGGGAGACAAAAACAACCCACCCAGCGGGTGGGTTAGTGCCTTGTTCCCCCACTATCCATGTCCCCTTTTCTTTCTTTTTCTTGTCCCCTCCTCTTTAGTTGGCTGCCACATGCATCCCTGTGTTGGGTCTGATCCGTGGCGAGTGTCAGGGCTTCACCCTGAGAACTTGTGCATTTAATGGCTTTCCCCCTATAAACCTTGTGCTTTTAAAACTTACCTCAATGGACTCATGTTGTACTTGTCCTTTTGGGCTTGGCTTACTTCATTTAGCATAATTTCCTCCATCTCTTCCCATGTGACGATGTCTTGATGCGTTCATAGGGATATGTAGTATTTCATTTTATGGATGAACCAGAGTTTTTTAAATCCAATTGTATGTTGATGGAAATTGAGGTTGTTTCCAACTCTTTGTGAACTTCACTGCAATGTATGTTGGAACACAGATGTTTGGCCGTGGTCTGTTTCCTACCTCTTCTGTGTATGTGCCTAGGAGGGGTATTTCTGAGTCACATGGTAGCTCAATTTCCATGTTTTAGGTATCACCAAATCAATTTCCATGTCACCTGTCTTTAGAATGAATGAAAATACCCAGTTGGTTGGCTAAATGTCTTGGCACAGTCGACTGAGTGCTTCCAATGCTTCATAAAACTCTTGAAAGATTTTAGTTGCTATCCTGTGAATTCCCTGAGCTACTTTTATATTGTGTTAAATAGGATGACTTGAACATTTCTTTGATTTACTTTAGCTACTTTATGATTTATTACTCACTCTACTGGGGACTTGTACAACTCTTGTCATAATCCGTACATGCATCCATTGTATCAAGCACATCTGTGCATTTTTTGCCATATTCATTCTCTAAACATTTTCTTTTTACTTGAGTCATTGGTATCACTTCATTTTCTCCACAGCTGTATAATGTATATGAGCAAGTTTCAGAGTCTTCTCTGACATCCATGTTGATATTTTCTTTCCTATTGATCTCCATTTCTTCATGTATGGTGTTCTTGATGTCCTCCCACAGCTCATTGGGTCTGCTTTCATCAGTGCTCAATGAGGCAGACCTATTTTTGAGATGTTCTCACAATGTAGATGAGATAAGCTATAGATTGTATTTTGGTTTGGGTGAACTTGCTTGAATTTTCTTCAACCTCTATACAGATTCACATTCAAACAGTTGATTGTTGTTTCCTCAGGAAGCCCCTGCACTCATTTTGACTGATTCTATTGAATTCTTCATGGCCCTATTCAACAGATGTAGCCAATTTGATTTATGTGCTTTTTATCTAAGGAGGTCTATATATACAGCCGCCGTTTGTGTTGTTGAAAAAATGTATTTGTAATGAAGAAATTGTTAGTCTTTCAAAATTCTATATTTTATCTTATTTTCTATCACCAAAGTCACATTTCCCTAATTCTTCTTCTTTGTTTCCAAATTTTCACTCAATCCCCAATAATTATCAATGCATCTTGATGGCATGTTTGATCAAAATCAGAAGAAAGAATGTGGTAGAATACTTCAATTTCTTCACCCCTCAATTTGGGGGTGCATAAATTGGACTTAGAGTGAAATTAAATGGGTTTCCTTGCACAAAAAGACAGGGTTTAAATATGGGGATGTTCTGAAATAGATTGCGGTAATGATTGCACAATTCTTCTTGATTAATAATCAAATTGCACATATGGATTATGAGCCAATAGAACTGAAAAAAGGGGAAGCACACTAAGGTCTATTAAATTTATTGCAGTACAAAACTTTTTTTGACTGCTTTGTTTTGTCTGTTTTCTTTGTTGCCTCTAAACAGATCATCATATCTTTTCTATATGATGGAATAGATTGCTTGTGCATGGTTGTACAAACAGGTTATGGAAGGCTGGTTATCTTGACCATGCAGAGCCCCTGATAAGAAGGGCCTCTCCATCTCCTTCCCTGGATTTCAGCCGAGAGTCCCTGTGGAGCAGCCCCAGCTCTGCAAAGTGTGGGGACATGCACTGGAATCAGTTCTGTAACAATGAGCTTGGTTTGGGATTCACTGTCGTATCATTTAAACCCTTTCTAGTGTGAACAGAGACATTATAGAGATAGACAATAAAAAATACCCTCCCTGTTGGTGGGCTAATGCCCTCCTGTTCCCCCACTATCTCTTCCTCTTATTTTTCTTTCCCCTTCTTTTCAGTTGGCTGTCATATAAATCCCTACTCAAGTCCTCCTCAACACGAGAACTCTTTCTTCCAGTGACCTGGCATTCTGTGATGCTCACCTTCCCAATAGAGTTGCTGAAGACAAAATGGGTGATTAAGCAAATGTGGTGAAGAAAGCTGATGTGCCCAGCTGTTACATGATATTACCCTAGGTCTTAAAGGCTGGAAGGTAAACAAGCAGCCAACTAGCAGAGAAGTAACAAGACACACATGCACGAAGCACACCAGCCTGTGTGATCAGAGTGTCTACACAATCAAGTATCAGGATCATAAGACCCCAAACAAACAGTAACATCAATGCAAATGAGGGGCTCAGAAAGGCAACCCAAAGTCCATCTGTAGACAATTGGACATCATCACAGAAGAGTCACAAGGAAGAGAAGAGGCAGTCAGCATGCAGAATAACACTGAAGAAACACATGACATTCTGGTAGTTCTTTAATGCTTCATCCACTTCTACTATCATGACCACAAGTCTCCCTAATCTCACTAGACCAGAGCACTACACTGGTATATATAAGAACACCTGGTGCATGGAATCCTAGAGAGATAAATACGTCACAAAAAATAATGGGATTAGTGATACCATGAGGCTGGGGAAAAGGTGGGGGTCATACAGGGGAGAAAGGGGGAAATGATCACAATGATCAATGTATAAACCCCCATGGGGAGGGGATACAGCAGGTGGTAGAAGATATGAAAATAAAAATAATTTATACTTGACCAAGGAATCACAAAGTTGGGAGGGTGGGGGGTGAAGAGGGAAACAAGGAGCTGATATCCAGGCCTCAAGTTGAAAGAAAATGTTTTGAAAATGATGATGGTAACATATGTACACATGTGCTTGATACAATTGATGTGTGGATTATTATAAGAACTGTAAGAGTCCCAATGAAATTATTTATAAGAGAAAGAAAGAAATTATAGATATATCCTTTTCTTTTCCTTGCTGAACCCTTGTAGCTATTTTCAGGGTATTTTATTCCCCAAACATCAACAGAAGCATATGTGTGCACTAAAAGCTCGCTCCTCTCTCTCTCTTTCTGTGTTTCTCTCATTCTCTGGCTTCCTGTCTTTCATTCTTTTTGTAAAATAAGAATATAGAGGACTAGTCTAGCAAAATTGAATTGGCTAATGTGATTTAAAAACAGAAAAAGCATAAATGCACAACCATCTGTATGTGTGAATGAATATTCCTGATCAAATTACACACCCACTCAAAGCCCAATGCTGTCAAGGAGTTTCTTCTGAGGATTTGAACCACTTACTTTGGCATAAGCCTACAAAAATCTATTAATTTCATATATTTATTAGTTTTATACCTTCATTTTGGGTGCATAGGTGAAAAGGCACTTTCCAAGGATCAGAATATTGTACACAAAATTAACCAAAAAGAAGTAGATAGCATTCCCTTATAGTGTTATAATTTTCAAACCTTTCTCTACTCCCTCAACCTCCTATAGCTTTTCAAATGATTTTGAGTTTATAGGCTCAGTAATTCTGATTAGATGATGGTTCATTTGAGTACCAGATTATACATCCTACTTTTCTGCTGATCAGTATAGAAAGAGCCATCTCTATGGTGTATAGAATATAAGAAAAAATGGCAGTATTCACTTTCTGACTGGACTACTCTTAAGAATCACTCCGGTGACAGAGGCAGCCTTGAGGACAAATAGAGTCAATAACAAACAACTAATAGTTGCAGGATGAGGAAGAAGCTGTCTATCAAATTCACAGACTCCTCGCCTTTGTCAGTCGGGAGGAGGGTGCTTGTGGTTTAGAGATAATTTCAAACCAGGTCCAACTAGAACTGTTTCCTTTCCTTTTTTAAATGCCAGCAGCCCAAGTTTTCACAAAATGCCAGGGATGGAAAAACAGGCCTCGTTTATCACATTCCACGGTCTTTATTGCTTGCTCTACAGAGGTTCAGAGAGTATTGGGCTGTGCAGGGTATCTATATATTTAACACCTCCTATTTTTAGTAAACAAAATTTTAAGACACATATGGACAAATAAGCATGCATGTTCATAATTAATCATGGACCTATGAAATAAATCTGAAACCATAAAACTACCATTCAATGTACTCATTTGTACTTACTAACAGGTGATTTTTCATTTGATATATGAGTTGGAATTTTGCATATTTGAGCTCCAGGAGGTGTGTTTACCCTAGCAGACAAAACACATAGTAATCCCTGGATTAGTCTAACGTGACATCCCCTGGACTCTAGATGTAGTCAATAAGCAGTGCTGCTTTTCCCTGTCTCGGTTATGAAGTAATCATTAAATAAGAAAGAATAAAATCAGCAGATTGAGAATAAGATTTATTCATGCTATAAGTGAGAGTTAAGTAGCTGTAGATAAATAAGACTCAAAATAGTTGAGCAGTTGGGCTCCCATTCAGGGTGTTCCGGGCATCTCATTTCCCCTGTGTAAAATACATAGGGTTGCTATGCGCTCCCTAGGAAAACTCAGGGAGAGCTGATGCATTTGAGTCACGGTGCTGGTGAAGAATATTGAAAGTACTATGGACTGCCAAAAGGACAAGTCAATTTATCTTGGAAACACTACAAGGAGAACACTCCTGAGAGGCAAGGATCGTCTTACATACATTGGACATATTACCCGGAGAGACTAGGCCCTGGAAAAGGATGTGAGGCTTGGTAAAGAGGAGGGGTAGGAGAAAAGAGGAAGGCCTCTGGCAGATGGACTGACACAGGGGCTATCGCAGTGCACTCAACCATAAGAACCATGTGAGGCTGGCAAGAGAAAGGGCAGGGTTTCCTTCTGCCATGCCCAGGAGTGCTAAGAGCCAATCCACCTAGAAAACATCTAACAGCAGCAGCAGCAGCAGCAGCAGCAGCAACAAATGAGTCCCAATTGCCACAAGGGAGGTGAGTTGAGGTAAAAATGGAAATAAAGTAAAAGGGTAAGGTAACCGAACTCTATTCTTTATCAATGTGTCACTCCCTTCTGGTTCATGATGTCATCTCCAACAAGAAAAATGCATCACTGCCAAGTTGATTTTGACTCATGTACAATGCAGAACTGAGCTGCCTCGATTTTTCTGGGCTGCAATGTTTGTGGATAATTTACCATGACCTTAATGCCCTGATATCAATGAGTGGACTAGACCCTCTGTGGCAGTCATGTGCTTATGTTAATTTCATGATTGAGATAGGGGTGGAGTCTAGCCTGTTAATCTGGAGATAGTCATTGTGTAGCCAATGAGGCCTCTGTGTGGACATGGCTTTCTCCTGATATGGCTGGGAAGTCTTGCGATATTTCCCTCGTGGAGATGAGAAGCTATTTCCCCAGCTGTTGGGAGTTAGCCTGAGAAATGATGAATTATGGACAAGACAAGATGGCAGAGTCTGAGCTGCTGAAGGAGCCAGAGGAGAAGCCACATGGCCTTACCCTGATGGAATCAGACCTCTGAAGCTGGAGAAGCCAGGAGAGGACCCGTGCCATGCTTGGACTCTGCACCCACTGGCCTGTAACTTCGTGAGTTGGAAGTAGACATTATAGACTGGTATCGGGCATCTGGGCTAATATCGGACTTATGACTTTGAACTGGACTGAGTTGGGATGTTTTCTCAATGTTCCATTCCTTAATCATTCCCTTATATCTATATGCATGTCTATGAATTTGTTCCTCTAGTCTACCCGGACTAACATACCCTCTGACCTTGAGGTTCATAGACAAGATCCAACCTTTTGTGACCTGCAGGGAGTTTTAAAAAGTAGCTCAAACTTGCTGTGGTACCAGGCAAAACTTCAGATTGCAAACCACCTGACCTTTTCTAGTGTATAGTTTCACTTGCGAAGTGGGGCAGTGGGGTGCTTTTCCCGTTCCTCTGTTAGAGAAAGCAACAGAAGAGAAGGCATTGCAGAACAAGAGATGATGAATATGGACTCAGCTATCACTAACATTGGAAGTTGGCATTTTGACAGATAGTGGGAGATTTTGTGTTTAATGTTCGATACAATAGTCAAAATTGCCTACTGAGAGGGAAGTGATTTAGAAAATACAAGTTAATGAAAATACAAGTGGACTGGTGTATGTCAAGAATAGGGACAAATCATTGAGAAGGCATGACTACCATAAAGTATATTTGTTAGTGCCATTGAGGAATGGACTGAGATTTGTCACTATCTGTAACAATAATAACGACTTTGTAACGAGACCAATTTGCACTGTGGTGTGAATATGAGAAATTTAAGCCCCTATTTTGGTTGAAAACAAAACAAAACAAAAACCTCTGAACCTTATACTTACAACATAAAATTTCCCTCCCCACCCCCTATTCTAGAGTGTTCTCAACTGTGACACCATCAGCTATGACATTAGCAGGGTTCTCTTAGGGATATTCATTAAAGAAACAAACAGCCACAAAACCAACTCCTACAGGGCAGGATACAGCTCAGCGTTTCTGACACTGTGACACTCTACAGTGTGGGGGGTTGGAGTTGGCAGCGGGGGTGGGGCACACTGGTGCTTTGAATGGTCAACCTTGTGGAGCCCACCCCTTCTTGTCACAATGACCCAGGCAGGTTCCTTCAGGAATTTTAATAGGTTAGAATATAAATTACTCATTTGGAAAACATAAAAGGAATGAGAGAAAATTGGGTAGTTTTCAGGAAATAAAGAGGAACACTCTCACATCTAAAGTGAGCTCTTCGTGCATAAACTTACAGAAAAGACAGAGGGTGGAAAAAAGGGCTTAGAATCAGGTGTTTCCTTGAATATGGTGCCTTTCCATTCTGACAGAGGCTGCACCATCTTCTTCATTCAGAAGCTGGCTGGAAGCTTCACAGCGCATCCTCTGAAAAGTCCTTGGTTTCGAGTCGGCTCCTGCTCTGTCGCTGGCAGATCATTCTTCTGGTGTGCGGAGTCTGTTTTGTGGCTTCATCCATCTTTGTGATGGACACACGGATACAAGAGATTGCGAGTACGCAGGGACCCACAGGGGTGCATTGCCCATCGGTTGCAAGGTGGTTCTAACACAGATTCCAGATACCTAGAGGTGAGCAATGGCATTTTAGTGATTTGCACGAAGAGAACCCAGGGAGGCTAAGATTGTTTGCAAATGGCAGAGGATGAACGAAGGCAGACATGATTTGGGTCAATACTTTGTTCTGTTGGGGAAAAAAATATGCTTCCCAGAAAATACAGATAAAATACAGAGGGCTGACTAGATAGCTAGATACTTTTTAGCCTCTATCATCTTAATCCAAGGATTCCAGAAATATTTCATGATATCCAGTGTGCTTTCAGAGAGAAGCTTATAGGGCAATGGTTAAGCACTGGGCTGATGTCAAAAAAAGGGCCCTGGATGGAGCCCAGGGGTTGCTGTGCAGGATGAAGATGGGGTGGTCTGCTGTGTTCATCAGGGTCAGAGGCTTAGCAACTCGAGGAGCCCTTCCACTCTGTCCTGGCATATAGCTTTGTAATAGTACTAAGGTCTTGACAGTGGATTTGGGATGTGGGGTGGGTGGGGTAGTGAGGTGTCCTCTAAATGAGCATAATTTAAATGAAGTATGTAACTGTACTATTTTAAATAACTACAGGCTGTTCTAAAAGAGAATGCTTTTTGAGGTCCTCTTAGAACATCTGTTAAAAAAGTACTCCAAATTTATTATAGATTTTTGTCGTCCTACATATTTTTAGTATTGTTAGCAATTTCTTAAACTTTCTGTTTGAATAGGGACATACTCTGATGACTCATCTATGTTCTTCATAAATTATGCAACATAAGTATCACAATATATTTTATCTGGGTTATCATCCCATTAGAAACTAATAGGATGAATAGATTACATCTATTTTGACATTTCCCCCACAGTATAATGAAAAAGAACAGAAGTGAGGATGTCTAGAACTTTATTCATCTGGGTTGTGCTGTTGTTGCCAGGCGCTGGAAAATCGCTTGAATAAAACACGACCAGGTCCTGCACCGTCATGGCTTGTCCATCTTCCCACCATGGGTGAACTCGCTGTTACGGAAAGAAGGGCCATCAGCTTCCAGAATCAGAGCCACACAAAGTCCACCATGGAGGATAAACAGACAACCATGCATGTACAAGCACATCCATGCATATTTGCATACATCTTCCTCAAAGGAATTATGGGCTTGGTGTATTTGTTTTATTTTTCAAAGAGGCCATTGGATGCTGCCATCTCACAGCTGCCCACATGGAACAGAAGGAAACTTTGCCTGGTCCCACGCTGTCCTCACCACCCTGGCTGTGCTCCAATCCATTGCTGCAGCTGTTTTGGGAATGGTTCCAAATACAGTCATCTCAAATTTATCTATCACTGGTTTATGCAGATTATTGCCTAACCAATATTGCATGGGACCATTTTGCCACTTTTTCTCCTTTAATATCAATTGTCTGCTCACCTTTTGTTAGCCCTTTCATCGGTATTAATAAAACAAGTTTCAGACACACCACACACATACACACTCAATGCCATGGACTTGATTTCAATTTATAACAACCCTACAGATAAAACAGGACTGTCCTTTAGGGATTGCTTCTGAGCCCTGACAGCTAATTCCACTTGGAGGCAGACATTCTCCTCTTTATTCTATGGAGTGACCTATGGGTTCGAGCCTCTAACCTCGTGGTGAGCAGCTCAGAACAGAGCTGGTTAAGCCACCCTGGTTCTCTTTCACTGGTTTTAGAATCAGAAAGTTTCAGAGGACCGTAGTGCCAGTCCCACCACAAGGCAGAATGTCCCATTGCTGACCCACAGTGTTGTGGGGAATTGCACCATCTGTCCTGTCCCCACACCAGTACAAAGCAAAAAAGGAGCACAACACAGCAGCAAGGGGAGCACAGCAACAAGCCCCAGAGGAATTCTAAAAATAGACTTTAGATTCGCAGGGAATGGCTTGGAACCTCATCATACTTGATCAGAAAACATACATAAGGATCAGCAGACAGACCTGGAATTACTTAGAGCCTCCCATCCTTTTTATTTTCTTCTTCCTGCCATGTCTGTGTATATAAAATAGGCAACATAAACAATCCTCAAAACAGCTGAAGTGACTTTGGGGGTAGGTGGGTGGGTGGGGTCAGGAGACAGAAGGTAGTGGGAGAAAAGGAAGGAGAAGCCAACAAACCTACAGATGAGTGAACAACAAGGGATCTAAAATCCATGACTATGAGGGCACAGAATGCTTGGTGGGGTTTGATCAAGTGCAATGTGCCTGAGAGAAATTACTGACAGCTGAGAGAAGGTTGAACATGATAATGGGGCGTAAAAAGAGGAAAGTAAAAGGGAATGGAGAAAAGAACTAGGAAGCAAAAGCATTTGTAGGAGTGTAAACATAAGCAAGTACATATGCAAATATAATATATATAAAGATAGGGACATAGGTCTATGTACATATATTCATTTGCTAAGTATAAAGGTAGCAGATGAACTTTGAACCTCTACTCAAGTTCTCCCACAAGGCAAGAACATTTTATTCTAATAAACTGGCATTCTGTGATGCTCACCTTGCTGACATGATTGCTGAAGACAAAATGCGTGTATAAGCTAATGTAGTGAAGAAAACTGACAGTGTCTGGTTATCAAAATATAGAGTGCCTGGGATCTTAAAGGCTTGGAATAAAACAAGTAGCCAACTAGCAGGGAAGCAACAAAGCCCACATGGAAGAAGCCCACAAGCTTGTGTAACCATGAGGTGTCAACAGGTTTAGGTATCGAGCACCAGAAGACCCAAAACAAAGAATCATGTTGATGTGAATGAGGGAGTGGAGACCCAAAATCACTGTGGACACAACTGGACATCCTCACACAGAAGGATCACAAGGAAGGGATGAGCCAGCCAAGGTATAGTTAGCATCAACAAAATATATAACATTCCTCTAGTTCTCTACTGCTTCCTCCCCCGCCCCCACTCTCCCCCTGCTCCTCCCCAAGCTATTATGACCAAAGTTCTGCTTTACAAATTCACCTAAACTGGATCATGTGCATTGGGACCGATAAGGGCTCTTGCTACATGGAATCCAGGAAAGAGAAACATTTTAGGAATAATGATGGGAATACCATTCGTTGTGATACCAATCGTTGTATTACAGACACACACATGTGCGCACACACAAACACAACCACCAGGGAGAAACAACAGAAGCCTGGGGAAAATGAGACAGCAGACAGTGTAAGATATGAAAATAATAATTCATAATTTATTGGGGCTCATGAGATTGGGAGGATGGGAGAGGAAGGGGAAAAAAGAGGAGCTGATATCAAGGGCTCAAGTAGAAAGAATATATTTGTAAAATTATGGCACCATATACAATTGAGGTATGGATTGTTGTAAGAGCAGTAAGAGCCTCCAATAAAATGATTTCTATAAATAAATAAGCTAATTAAAGACACTACAAGAATTAGAAAGTACTCACTAAATTTTTAAGTAATATAAATTATCATGATGGAATATTTTGTACATACAGTGTGCACTATTTTCAGCTATGCTTGCATGCCAAATATAAGGATATAGATGACTAGAAAGAAACAAAGGCATAACTCTTGCTTTACTTATATAAGGGTATATGAGGACATCAAACAAACCAAAAACAGAATAGAATTACTTTTTTGTTCACTCGTCCTTGTGACTGTTCATTTTGGTAAGGGGCCTCCCGCACCATGCCCCTGAGACCCTTCTCTTTCATGGTCTTCTCAGCCTCAGGATGCAAAGGTACCTCTACCATATGTGTCTGGTCTCAATCACCACTGGTTTGAAAGACTGGCACATAAAGATTTTCTAGCCTTCCTTGCAGAGCCAGGTTGTGGCTAGAGACCTCACATGAAATCCCCCAGGCTACCCAACACCCAACACAATAAGAGAAATAAATAAATAAATAAATAAATAAATAAATAAATAAATAAATAAATAAATAAATAAATAACAAATAAATAAAATCAATCTGCCCAAACACATCTATCTTTCTGTCAGTGCATCTATTATGTGAGATGGTTATTTAATAAAGGAACTGCATTTAAGAAAGATAGTTTAGAAACTAGGCCTTTTATCCCATTTTAATAGTACTCTTATTACAGAACTGAGTGAAATGTGTGGCCACTTTTACTGGGTGATGTTGCCTCTCCCACCCTCCATGGATTGTGAAGGTTTTGAACGCGTATCGAACCAACTGAATGCCATGGTTTATGAAGATGAGCTCTCAGAAAAAGGCACAGAGAACTCACAATTCTTCAAGTTTCTCCAAGCTCTACTTTTTATACCTGCCTTAGAACATCCCCCGACTTATAAAAGACAAATAGCAATCTGCAAGCTCTTGGGGATCACACCCATTCACCTATGAGAGTCTGCATTGCAATCACATATTTTCATGGTATTAAAGTATAAGTGAAGCGTGCTGCCTTACTTTAATAGATCAGGGTTGCAATGCTAAAAGGAGACATGTGTCTGGCCAGAGCAACAGATCCATAAAGTCTAGAATGTTTCTTGAGATGTGAGAAGAAACATTCTCATTCACTTGTTAAATATATATATATATATATATATATATATTGGGAAATATGATATGTAATATGCAAATACATGAAGTTAAGAAAGAAATTTTTTTTAAAAAAATATGTGGCTGAGCCCCGGTGGTGCAATGGTTGAGTGCGGGACTGTGGCCCATTGGCTTGGCGGTTCAAATCCTGGAGCAGCTCTCTGGGAGCAAGGCTGGGTAGCTCCCACGACCACTAGAGGGCAGTGATGCCCCCCAAAAGATATATATGCCTTGAAATTTAAAATATTTAAAATGTATATGCCATGAGTTTTTATTATAAATATATAATACAAAAATTCTGAAATGTATTTATATATTTGGCACAGCAAATTCTTTCTTAGATATAATCTTTGATATTTTTCTTATATAAAAATTCTGAAATGTATTCACATATTTGGCAAAGTGAATGCCTTCTTAGATAAAATCTTTGATATTTTTCTTATATATAGTCTTCTGTTGAACACCTACTTATCTCCTCTTTAAGTCATTCTTACCATGAGTAAAGTATGATGATCTTGAATTGACACAAGACATACATGTTTGTCTTTTGTTAAAAAAAAGGTGGATATTTTTTACTTAGGCACTTCTAATTTTCAATAAAATTGTTCTAATTCCAGAAATATATAGTATTAATCTATCATAGCAGTGAGTTAATTGGGGAAAATGTCCACATATCTTAAGATGCATTTTAAAATATAGTATACACATGGTTACTTACTTTTAAAAGCACAGAATATTTTTATCAACTTATCAGTCATTTAGCAATAAGTATAGGAGCTAAATCCAGAGAAATCCAGAGAAGAATTCCATGTTTCAGAAAACATGAAATGGAAATACTGGCTTAATTTACCTTTGGGTTAAGATAGTCCTTAACCACTGTATGTAAAATGATGCCCACAAACATTATCTTAGTCTATTGACTTCCTTATGGTGTGCCTTCATCTACACAGAGACTCTATGCAGGCAGTAATTTTGTGGCTTTGGAATCTGCCACAACAATGTCTAAGATGTAATAATTGACAGGCTCAATAGATACTTATTGAATTAAGAACCCAAACCATTACTCAATCTAAAACAAAGAAAATCCTATGCAACACAATTTAAAATTTTAATTAAGAATATGTGCTCAAATATCTTGAACAAGTTGTGATTGTAAATATATATATATGTAGTTTATGTCCAAACAGAATGAATGAAGGCATGAAAAGTTTTAACCACAGTGCATAATTTTAAGATAAAACTGGAAAAAAAGTCAAAATACTTCCTGAAATAAGAACAAGTCAGTAGCTAAAAATATAACTTGTTTAAATAACAAGTTCTATTTTTGTAGAGGTTTAAATACTTTAAATTGCATCAAGTGAGTAATATGTGCTAGCAGTCCTAATGCAGAGGGTACACATTACTCTGTAGTCCAGGCAACTAAGAGATAACCCACATAACTGCCCTCTCTACAGATGTTACAAGAAAACGCCATGACATGAGCAGGAAAGCTCCTGGGATTGTCCACAGACTCCAGTGAAGTGGGACCTCCAGCCCACAGGAAGGGTGATGGTCGACAGCATCAGCTGTTCCCTGAGGAGAAGTGGCAGTTGGCTTCTAAGAAGACTGCTAGCCTTGCACATTTTATGGGGTCATTCTGCTCTCTCTCCTACAGGGTCACGGTCAGTCTGACTGCGTTTGAGATCTGGTTTGCAACTCTTTGTTTGACCTTAAAGGTCTGTGGCATCGCTTCTGAAAAGTTGAGGGGCTTGTGGATTCATGGCAGACGAGCATGATCATCTACAAATGCACTGAAAGTCAAGATTAGGAGCCTCGATTTAAAATATAGTTCAGAGCAATTACCCAAGCTTGAACTATGTCATTAATTCGCGAGTATTTTCTGTTGTAGTTAGAATTAGTTTTGCTTTTAGCTTTTGAAAAAATGGCATAGTGACCTCATCTGGCTTCAGTAAGAAGGAGGAGGATACATCTTCGCAGCAACTCAAAAACTCAAAGCTCAGTCACAAGGCAAAGGTCAGCTAGGCCTCTAGCAACCCTCTTTATTTACTCACTCTGGGATCAACTCTTTCTCCCTTTTCCTCTCTTTTTTTTTTCTTCAAAAAACTGGGTTCAATCATTTATTGCTGAGTCATGCAAACTCAGAGACAAAATTCACAACTACAGGCTCTGTTAAGGAAGTTCATAGGCTACATCAAGATCAGAAAACAGTGAGGTCAGCGTTATCAGTCCACCGCTGTGCCCACAGCCAGCTGACTCTGTTTCTAGTCATCACCCTTTCAGTCGTGTGTGCCAGTGGATTCTTGCTTGAGGGTCAGGAGGCCTGCTTGCTGCTCTCCCTGACTTTCTCACAGCCTCAGGTCTCAGGGGCATAGCATCTGGCCCTGTCTTTGCTCTGTCCCATGGTCTCCTTTGCTCCAACCCATGATATCCCGCCTGCATCCTGTGCTCTCAGCCTCTTCCACTTTAGACAGAAATCTCAAATGCACTCTGCTGGCAATCCTTAAAAGTCCCTGGATTCTCTCTCTTCCTGCGCCTGAGATGGCTTCCTTCTACACAAGGCATGACAGCCCAAACTGAGGCACTCATTCTGTTCATGTTTCTTCCATACACCCTATTTGTAGAGTCCCACCCAGTCATATGATGGGAGTTACAGAGATAAGGATTGAAAAGTCGTAGGAAGAAATTTCAGTCACCATACCTTTCTATTTAATAATACAAGTCTTTTTGTTTGTGAATTTAATAATTTTATCTTACACAAACAGTTCTCTCCCTAGATAGTGGGAAACTTTATGTGCAAGAAATAGCCTTCAATCAAAGACTTCTTTAGTAAATTTTTTGATGAAAATAAAATGGATGCATTGCAAACCTAGAGTGACAGAAACAAATTTGTAAGAATATTCATGTTTGTTCAGCTATAAGCAATTTTTACATCCATTACTTTAAATTACTTTGAACCCTCCTTAAACTTTCCAGCATTTTCAAAAGAATTAATGGTTTTCTAACTATCATTTGATATTTCTCAGCTTGATAATGCTAATGGGATTATAAATACTGAGAGGTAGTAAAAGGATGAATAAAACATCAAAGTAGAGTTATTGTAGTCTATTTGACAGTTATACCCAATTTGAATCTATTTTAGCTGGGCAATGTTAGTGAGAAATATTTTAGAGTATATGCATTAAGTCAGCAGCTTAAGCTAAAAAGAATGGAGCAAAATATAATCATAGAATCATTATTATCATTTCCCAAGAGAACTTTGAAGATAAAAATTTCTAAACACAAGTCACCACACACACAGGCATATGCATTCATCTTCATATTGGGGTGGGTGATAAATATGTACTCAAAATTTACTGTGGCACATAGGTTCTGAAATTTAGGTCAGCTTGAAAATTCTTCATAGCTTTGTCTGTTTGTTTGTTTTAATCATGATTTCAGACCCCACTTTTGATTTTATTCATCCACTAAGATAAAGCAGAAATTGGAACATCTGTATTAACATCAGCTGCTGAAATGGTACTGTCAATTTTGGGGATCCATCAACCTGAAATAATGATAATCTTTGCTTTTTTTCTTCTTTTTTTGGCATCACTGCCCTCTGGTGGTCGTGGGAGCTACCCAGCCTGGCTCCTGGAGAGCTGCTGCTGGATTTGAACCGCCAAGCCCATGGACCACAGTGCCTCACTCAACCACTTACACCACTGGGGCTCAGCCCCAATAATCTTAGCATGTTGGACTCGTCATCGAAATGAAATTGTGATTATTTTGCATGTAGGCGTTTGAAGGGAGAAACCAAGATGCAAGGGTTTATGGCCGCAAGGTTACAAATTACTGCAAGAACTGGTTTTCCTGATGGATTTCTTGTTGACTTGGATGAGTATTATTGGCTTTCCTGCCCCAAGAACTGTGCAAGTCCCTGCAAACTGCTCAGCCATCTTGTCCATCAGTAGAATGTGCTCTTCATTCCTTGCACGGACGTGCAAACCCCAAAGAGAGCGCTCCACCACTGAATGAGTGCCAATAGCAGCCACGTGACAGGCAGAGTAGAGCTGTCTCTGTGGGTTTTTCAGACCAGCAATCTTTTTTTAATAAATATTTTTGCTGGGAGCCTTGACAGCTCTTATAACAATCCAGACATCAATGTATCAAGCACATTTGTACATATGTAGAAGCTGTACATCTTTGTGTGAAGAGAAAGCCATGACTTTTTGAATTGCTGAACTCATGATGAGCAGTCAAATATGTAACCCCTACAGCACCAACATGCCATTGCATATACCTACAGTATGAGTATTTCTTACTTTGTGCTGAGGCTAATTCACCACTGGCTTAATTAACTGTCTGCCCCGACCTCCATTACCAAGCCTGAAGCATCCCCCTTAATGTGTCTTTAAGTCTTAGCATGTCTCACCATCCTCCTGCCCCTGGGATCCAAGCCCCTGGTCGTTAAAGAGCTAAGTGGTGCAGTAATATGCCAATGGGGTCAGCACATGTCCTATTTGAAATTGAATTTCAAAGGAGTGTTGAGCACTGTTCCAACAACAGTAGCAACCACTGTTCCGGATCATTATTTTGTGTTTTGAAGTGATACTTAAATGAGTTTTTTTTAATATTTGGAACAAGTCCACATCATATTACAGCACTCATTACCATGTCACTGTCTGGGTGCTCACAGAGATTAAAATCAGTATTCATGTGAAACAGATCAGAGGAAAAGTGGTCAAATCGATTTTCTATTACATTGAAAAAATACATAAATTGCCTCAAGATTTTTTTTCCTCTAAGAGATATTTGTGAGCATTTTCTTTTATTTGTTGTCAAAATTCATTCTATCTTTTGCATTATAGTCTATGTGAATAGGCCAGATTTTCTCATCTAATTACCATCCAGTTGGTAAATATTAATCTTAATAATCATATTGATTATCTATAGAACATTTTCTTGATCTTGCCAGAATGAACATTGTCGTGGAGAGCTGTGGCATCCCTTCTGACTCCCAGCAAAAGGTACATGGCCAGCACTGTCCTGCGTCATCCTCAAATGGGTTATCCAGTTAGAAGCCTTGTTGTCACCCCTTTATCAGTCCATCTCCTTGAAAGCCTTATGTTTTTTCACTAGCCCTTCCATTATCAAGCATGATTTTTTAATCCAGGTTCTAATATCCAGTGCAAGGACTACACAGAACTCACAAACAATATTCATGGTTCAAAGCTTTATTAAGGGAGGTAAAAGGGGTAAATACAAGTTGGATGCTCAGGATACAGTCACCAGGACAACTCTCTTTCAGGAATGCCAATAAATGCACAAAGGGCTGACTATTCTGTTATAAACCTCAGCCTATGGGTAATCAGCTCTACTTCTAAAGTTGTGCAAGCCCAGCTCTGCCAGAGACACTTATCTCCACAAGACACTTATCTTCACTTATCTGCACACTTATCTGCACAAAGTGCTCAGCTTGCTTTGTTCAATAATCTGGGAAGTTCATCACTGTTTCATGCTCTGGTTCCTGGGTCTACTGCTACTCTTTCTCTGACGACGCATCTGTCTTCTGGATCCAAGAAGTTTACTGTGCAGGGACCGCTGATCCAGAAGATGTGCTCCTCTCCTGATTCTTGCTGGTCACACAATTTCCCACTTCCTGCTTCTCAGAGGCTCATTTTGTGCACAGCAAGAGGTCATTCCGGTGGATTCTATTCACAGTGACTTACGGGTGAACCCTATCTGTATCCTCCCCCGCCTTCTTATTAGCCCTTTGCAGGTCATTTGACTAGAGTTAGAGACGTTGACAAGTAGATGCAAGTTCAAGGACATACTGACAGTGCTCAATATCCTCCTCCCAGAGTTAATCCTTTCTCCTGGCACGTCCAAAGCACTTGAAACAAGTTTCACCATCTTAGCTTCTAAGGAGAACCCTCTCCTATTTTTTTCCAAGACAGACCTGCTTGCTTTTCTGACAGTCTATGTTACCTTCAATATTATTTGTAAGTGTCACAATTCAAATGCATCAATTCATCTATATTCGTCCTTGCTCACTATCCAACTTTTATATACATATGAATCAATTGAAAATGCCATTGCTTGGTTCACCTAACCTTATTGCTCACATATTTTAGTAAAATCAGAATTTTGTCACACACAGTATGTACTCATATGATAACGCAGTTAAAAGAAGGGGTCATCTATCAAAAGTGTTCTTTCTTCTCCCCTTCCCCTTTCCCCCTGCTGAGATACTGTATAGTGAGGAGAATCAAAATTCTGGGAAGTCTGATTTGTAGAATGGTGAGATGGGAAGCAAGCAGCATTGGTTTCATTTCTACACAGTTACAGCAATGTGCTTATGTTTATAAAACACCAGGTCCTGAACTGCTGTCATGCAGTGAACTGCTTTAGAAGAGGAACCAACCACCTTAATTCTAAAAAGAAAAAAAAAGAGAAAAAAATATATATACCATTCCTCCCTTTCCTAACAGAGTTTTCTTCCAGGATGGACTATTTTGTTTACATTTTGTAAGATAATCTCAATATGAAGGCTGCATGATTTGTTGTAAGCACAGCGATGATCGTTTGAGTCAAAACAGAATATGTTTTTAATGGAATAGAGAGTTTCTTTTCTACATTCTAGGGGCCTTTATCTCTAGTACCGCATCCTCCTAACTTTTAATACCCCCCCCCCAATATAAAAGAAGGGAAAAATGGAACTTGAATTTAAGACAAGCACCTCTTTGGATCAGTGGAAGAATTTCCGTGGGGAGTGCTCATTTCAGACTAGGGACAATGAGACCAGCATGCATTCTCAGGACACAGCAGGTCAGAGGTGATTGCTTTGGGAGAATGTGCCAGGGCGTAAATGAATGTCTCTGGAAGAATGTGTTCTGTTAATGGCACTGCTTCTTCTGTCACCTATGGGGAGATACTGTAAGAGATCTGTAGCAAGGAAATACTTTTCTTTAGAATATCTATCAAAAGAATTTATTTGACATCTTCAAAGTTTTCAATTGCGTTAGCTACAATGTTGATGGCTTACTGTATGAGAATTTGTAAGAGCTACCATCATTGGGCAAATTGGCTGCACAAGACCTCTTAAAAATGTCGAAAAACAAGGAATGACTTTAAGGACCAAGGTACACCTGACTGAAGTCATGGCAGTTTCAGTTGTGAAAGGTGAACATTGATTAAGGAAGATGGAAGAAATGATGCATTTGAATTATGGTGCTGGAGAAGAATATTCAAAGTACCATGGGCTGCTCAAAGAAGAAACTTCTATGTCTTGGAAGACGGAAGGATGGGGAGACTTCTTCTGAAGTACTTTGGATATGTTGTCAGGAGAGACCAATCCTTGGAGAATGACATCATGCTTGGTAAAAGGGAGGGGCAGTAGAAAAGAGGAAGGTTTCATGCAAGATAGATTCATTCACCCAGTGGATACAAAAAAGGGGTTGGACATAAGAACAATTGTGAAGCCGGCAGGGGACAGGCCGATATTGTTCTGTTGTGTATAGTGTTCACACCTTGGCAGCACCTTGATAGCACTTAGCAACAACAACATCATGCTAGATAGCATAAACAAAGAAACACTTTTCTCACTGTTATGATAGCAAAATTTTCATTGATTATTGGGTTGAAGAGTTAGTTTTCTTCTCTGAATAAGCTGCCTTGAACACAAGAGTTCAACAGAATCAATTCTTGAGTTAAAACTACAGAACATTTGCAGAGTCTAAGGTTTTTATATTTAATATCTTTAGCTAAATAATATGAAGTGTTGTTGTATTATCTGTGTAGAATAGAGAAACAAATTCATAGAGACACTCATAAGTACATAAGAAAGAGCTTTATATATTAGAGCAATTGAATATTGAGAAAACATCCAACTCAGTCCAGACCAAGTCCATAAGTCTGATATTAGCCCATATGTCTGATACCTGATAACAGTCTATAAAGTCCCCTTCTGACTTACCAGACACATGGAATTGCAGGAAGATCACAGGCCAGTGACTGGCAACTCTTGTGGATCCAATGGCATCGTAAGCATCTCAGCACAGGCAGGAGTCTCCACGTGACTTCTCCAACTCAGGTGACGACTGTAGTTGTATGTATCTTGTCTACCGCAATATCCCCCAGGGAATGAGCAGAGAGAGTGTGTGTACCCCACCTCCAAGGAAAAATACAGGAGCTCCCAGAATCCTGAGGAGAAGATCACACTCACAGAGAGGCCTCATTGACTATGATCAGATTGACAGGCTAGACTCTACCCCTTCAATTCTCGATTCTCTCAAATTTACAAATGATTATATAGCTACCACAGTTATTTTTCAGTAACCTATGATCACTTGCTGACAATGCTGAAAATTCATGGAAAGTGAAAAAAGACCTGTTTCTATCTTATAAAGAGAAACATGATAAAAAAAAAAAGGTTTACTTTATACATTGAGAGTCACGTGAAGGGACACTGATGGTGCAGTAGGTTAAGCACTGAGTTGGCAGCTACAATGCTGACAGCTCAAACCCACTAGCCTCTCTGTGAGAGGAAGATGAGACATGTCCACTTCAGTAAAGTCCCACAGTGTAGGGAACCTATGAAGCAGTCTACTCTATGCTATCTTAGCACTGTGGGTTGGAATGCATTCAATGGTAATAGGGGCAGAGAGGGGTTTAGAGTTGCATGAAGCCTGTTTTTAGTTCAAGGTGAGTGTCAAATTTTATTTAGGTTACTAT
>PVJH01017437.1:0-47658 GCA_004026705.1 Nesogale talazaci | reverse complement strand
GAATGTCGGTGCTATACTGCACCCTGGCTAACTTGGCCCTTCCTTGTGACCCTTCTGTAAGGGATGTCCAATTATCTACAGATGGGCTTTGGGGATCCACTAAGACCCCCCCTTGCTTGAATCCAAATGGTTATTTGTTTGGGGTCTTCCGATGCCTGATACCTCATGATCACACAGGCTGGTGTGCTTCTTCCATGTGGGCTTTGTTGCTTCCCTGCTAGGTGGCTGCTTGTTTATCTTCAAGCCTTTAAGACCCCAAAGGCTATATCTCTTGATAGCCAGGTACCATCAGCTTTCTTCGCCACATTTGCTTATGTACCCTCTTTGTCTTCAGCAATCTTGTCAGGCAGTTGAGCAACAAAAAATGCCGGATTATTAGAACAAAGTGTTCTTACATTAAGGGAGTACTTGAGTAGAGGACCAATGTCTTTCTGATACTTTAATACTTAACTGACAAATACATGCACATAGGCCTATAACCCTATCGCTTTATACTAATATTATTTATATATGTACATGCCTGTTTATACCTTTATAAATGTCTTATGTCTCCTAGTTCATGCCTCTATTTCCTTTTACTTTTCTCCTGTTCCATTATCATGTTTGATCTTTATTTGACTTTCTGTACTTCTTCTTGGCTACATTGCACGTGACCAAATCCACCAGGCATTTTATGCTCTCCTCAGCGTTGATTGTGGATCCCTTGTTATTCCCTTGGCCCTGGGTCCCCACTAATCTTTTTGTTCTGGTCAGCACTCTTACACACACACACACACACACAATCCATGTGAACAATTTGGAGTGCAACTGAAATTTTTCTATGGTTATATGTTGTTAATGCTATGCAGTGCCATCAACCTGTGACTCAGAGTGAGCCTGTGTAATGGAGCAGAAGTGCTCACAGGGCTTCTTAGGCCAGGATCCTTACAGAAACAAATCCTGACCCACTGGGTGGATTTTTTTTAATGATTTTATTGGGGCTCATACAACTCTTACCACAATCCATACATACATCCATTGTATGTCAAATACATTTGTACATCTGTTGCCTTCATCATGTTCCAAACATTTTCTTTATACATAAGTCCTTGGTATCAGCTCCTCATTTTTCCCCTCTCTCCCCACTCTCCCTTGATAATTTATAAATTATTATTTTGGCATATCTTACATTTTCCATTGTCTCCCTTGACCCACTTTTCTGTTGTCCATCCCCCAAGGAGGAGGTTATATGTAGCTCCTTATAATCGGTTCCCCCTTCTACCTCACCTTCCCTCCACCCTCCTGGTATCACCACTCTCACCACTGGTCCTAAAGTGATCATCTGTCCTGGATTCCCCATGTTTCTGGTTTCTGTCCTGTACCAGTGTACATCCTCTAATCTAGCCAGATTTGTAAAGTAGAATTGGGATCATGATAGTGGGAAGTAAGGGGGGAAGAAGCATTGAAGAAGTTACTAGAGAAAAGCTGTATGTTTCATCATTGCTACACTGTACCCTCACTGACTCATCTTCTCCCTAAGGCCCTTCTTTGAGGGGATGTCCCATTACCTACAGCTGGGCTTTAAGGTCCTCAGTTGTACTCCCCCTCATTTACAATGACATAATTTTTAGTTCTTTGATGCCTGATCCCTGATCCCTTTGACACCTCATGGTCACACAGGTTAGTGTGTTTCTTCCACATGGGCTTTGTTGTTTCTGAGCTAGATGGCTGCTTGTTTGCCTTCAAGCCTTTAAGACCCACTAAGTGAATTTGCATAGAAAATGTTTCAGTTAGCAGCTAAGCACCTAATCAATGGGCTACTAGGTCTCCTTGATAGCACAGAAGCAGACCTTATTCTCCTTAGGGAAAAGTTGTCATTGTTATAAAAAATGTAATTATATCATGTGTTGTTCTTAATGACTCCATTTTCTGACTCAATACCTCCTCTAGCATTTCTTGGTCAACAGGTGTCATTTTTAATGGCTGTATAATTGCCTCCACTGTGTAGGTGTCTTAATTTATCCAAATTCCTACTGAAGTGTCTTCACTTTGCACCTAGTTTTTAGCCTCTCTGAAAATTGCTACATTTCACCTCCTTGGATACATATCCTTACATCTATTATACTTGTATACAGGAAATATTTCTGCAGATGAAAACTTTTTGAACTTTAATTGCCATACTGCTCCCTAAAACATGACAACAAATGATGAGTCCACCAGCAATGTCTGAGTGTCTACCTCCCTATACACCACCTTCTTCCATGTAGAAATATTCATTGATCATTTCCATTTTAACCAGTCTGAGACGTGTAAGTAATGACCTCATTGTAACATCATAATTTTCTACCTACTATTGAATTTGAGAATCTTTAATATGAATTAATCGTTCATGTTCTAAATAAAAACGATTTAACCATGAAAAAGAGAAAAGAAAATATTCTAAAACTGAGTGTGGAAATGAGTGTGTAATTCTTTTTTATATGATTAAATTATTGAATTATATGATATGAGGATTATGTGCCAATAAAACTGTAAGAAAAGAAAATGTAAAAAAAAAATTACTCATCTTATTTTGTTAAAATGCCTTTTTCTTGTCCATTTGTAAAAAACACATTTTTGGGGGGTTTTTTTTTGGGGTGGGGGGGCATCACTGCTCTCCGGTAGTGGGAGTTGGAGGCCCAGCCCCACTGCTGGAACTGAACCTCCGTCCCAGTGGGCCACAGTCCCATGCACAACCACTACGCCACCGGGGCTCAGCCCTAGAACACATTTTTTTTTAATCTTTTATTTTTTTATTATTATTTTTTAAATTTTATTGGGGGCTCTTACAGCTACTACAACATTCAATACATCATTTGCATCAAACACATTTGCACACATGTTGCCACATACATTTCCAAACATTTTCCACTGGAGCCCTTGCTACAAGCTCCTCTTTAAAAAAAAAAACAAAAAAAAACTCCCCTTTCCCCTCCCCCCCCTTTTTTTAATGAATCATTTTATTGGGGGCCCATACAACTCCCATCACGATCCCTAACAACATCAGTTGTATGCAGGCCACTTTTACACACCCATGCCATCATCACTCTCAAAACATTCTCACTCCCTCCAGGCCCCCATTATCAGCTTCCTATATTACCCTTCCTCCCCCCCTTCCCCTTGAACCCTTAGTAATTTACATATTATTTTTTTCATCCTGTACACTGTACAATGTGTCCCAACACTCACTTCCCTGTTGTCCATGCCCCAGAGAGGAGGCTACGTGTAGATCCCTAAAGTTGGTTCTCCCTTTCTATTCCTCCATCCCTCCACCCTCCTGGAATTACCACTCCTATTACTAGTCTTGATGGATCATCTATCCTAAGTTTCCCATGTTTCCAACTTCACTGTACATCTCCTGGTCTAGCTGGATTTATGTGGTTATCGTCTTTTTTTTTTTTTTTTTTGGTTTTTTTTTTGGGGGGGGCATCACTGCTCTCCGGTGGTGGGAGTAGGAGGCCTAGCCCCACTGCTGGAATTGAACCTCCGTCCCAGTGGGCCGCAGTCCCACGCACAACCACTGCGCCACCGGGGCTCAGCCCGTTATCATTGTTTTATTTGCCTAAGTTGCTCCATTTTAGGAGACCTTTCTTGTACATATTGTTACCTCTACAGGTCTATCTAGACAAGATAGACTGGACAAAGAGGTTGGAGGCGAAAATGACAGGACTGATGGCTCCAGGGTAGGGGACATGGGAGAAGGGGAGGAGGGGAAAAGTGGTGATGTCGACCAGCCCAGGAAAAAGGGAATAACAAATGCAGGGACAAGGTGGGTGAGAGAAGGCCAATAGAGATTGATTAAGACTAATGTAACAGAGAAAAAATACTGAAACCCAAATGGAGAGTGAGCATGATAGTGGGACAAGAGGGAAGCAAATGGAAATAGAGGAAGAAACTGGGGGATAAAGAACATTTATAGAGGTTCAAATACAGGTATGTACATAGGGGCATATATTTATAAGTGAGGATGGGGAATGAGATTAATGAGTATACTTATAGGGTTAGTAGTAGGACAACAGATGGGCATTGGACCTCCACTCAAGTATCTCCTTGGCTCAAGAACACTTTGTTCTATTAAATTGGCATTCCAAGATGCTCACCTTTCCAACATGATCACTGAAGACAAATGTGTGCATAAGCAAAGGTGGTGAAGAAAGCTGATGGTGCCCGACTATCAAAAGATGGAGCGTCTGGGGACTTAAAGGCTTGAAAGTAAACAAGCAGCCATCTAGCTCAGAAGCAACAAAGCCCACATGGAAGAAACACACTAGCTTGTGGAATCATAAGGTGTCAAAGGGATGAGATATCAGGCTTCAAGAACTCAAAAACACAACATTGCATGCTCACTTTCCTGATATGATCCCTGAGGACAAATGTGTGCATAAGCAAATGTGGTGAAGAAAGCTGATGGTGCCTGGCTACCAAAAGAGATAGCGTCTGGGGACTTAAAGGCTTGAATAAATAAGCAGCCATTCAGCTCAGAAGCAATAAAGCCCACACGGAAGAAGCCCACCAACCTGTGTGATCATGAGGTGGTGAAGGGATCCGGTGTCAAGCATCAATGAGCTAAAATTATATTATTATTAATGAGGGGGAGTACAGATTGGGGACCCAAAGCCCATCAATAGGTGAGGTGACATCCTTCTGCAGAGGGGTTACAAGGAGGAGATGAGCCAGTTAACATACAAGGTAGGAGCTATGAAATATGCAACCTTCCTCTAGTTCCCATGCTGTCTCCCACCCACTATCATGACCCCAAAAAACACATTTTTAATAAACTATACTAACCCTTTCATTCTCACTTTGCAAATATTTTTCTAAATCTATCCCTTTGTTAATTAATTATACATGTATATAATTTGCTATAGTTTTCTTTCTTTTTATGAACAATGAATAACATTTTTATGTAACTTATAGATTTCCTATTTTGGTGAAAGCCTCATCCTTGAATTATAAATTTCACAAATTGAAGTATGAGTTCATTTATTGTTTGGGGGTTTTGCTTCTTTTTGCCCCTGAAAAACTTTAACCCACCAGAAATGTACTTTTCTATTTTGCATAAGATAAAAGATGAACTTTTTTCCTCCTACATGGATAAACTGTTGAGCCGACTCACTCACTGCCACCCACCCATCCTGACTCCCTGTGGCCCTGTCGGACAAAGGAGAGGTTCCCCTGTGGGCTTCCGAGACCACAACTCTCTGCAGGGATAAATAGCCTCCTCTTCTCCCACAGAGCAGCTGCTTGATTTGAAGAGCTGGCCTTTTGGTGAGTAACCCAAAGCCTAATGCCCTGAGCTGAGGGCTCTTTCTTCTCTGCTTACAAGGCTTTATCATCAATTCTCATAAGGCAAATCCTCTTCAGCCTCCTTTTTACACCCCACTCCTCAGAGCCTGTGTACATACACACATCATCATCGTCACCATCAAGTCTTTATGGACTTTCAGGTAACTTTATCCAATATTCCCCAAATCATGTTGGGATTCTAATTAGAAAACACACACACACACACACACACACACACAAAATACAGAAAGGAGTATAAGAAGAGTTGGCTTCTGTGATAGGAGGTCTTCTTGTCCAGGAACATTGACTACTTTCCATTTTGTGCAGATCTGATTCAATATCTTTCAATAATATTTTATAATTTGTGAGCTTTTTCCATTTTTGTCATCATTTCAAATGGAATATTTTGTTCTATTTCCATTTCATGGGACTTCTTGCAAGATTTAGGTTTTCATTATTTTGTGTTTGTCCCATTTTTGAAATTATCTTTTTTTTGGGGGGGGGGCATCACTGCTCTCCGGCAGTGGGAGTAGGAGGCCCAGCCCCACTGCTGGAACTGAACCTCCATCCCAGTGGGCCGCAGTCCTGCGCACAACCACTACGCCACCGGGGCTCAGCCCTGAAATTATCTTAATTTTTTCTTTTTATTTACTGAAATCTCATGGTGTGCAATGACTCTGTGATCTAAAAGATAATATATGCTGCTTATTTTGCTTTTATTTTTTACCCTATGGGTTTGCCCAAAGGTCCAAGACAAATTTGACTAATGATACCAATCACAGTCACAATGTCTTATTCCTGATTTTAATGAAAAGTTTTAGTATGATCCCAAACAGAACATTCTCTGAGTTTTGGCAAGTGAGCTTTATTATATTTAATTGGCTTTCCTCTATTAGTATTTTAATTGGTATTTTTATTAGAAATAGCTGCCGACTTTTAGGGAAAGCTTTAACAATGTACTTTTCTTTCTTTTTTATTCATCAGATAAATTACATATTGATATTACTTATTGATACTAACTCACATCAATATATTTCTATGAAACCACCTTTGGCTACAATGTATATTTGTGTGTATACATATACATATAAAATACACATAAATTTACATATAAATATAAATATATGCATATAAACATTGCTGGGCTTTACTTGCCAAAATGCTGTTTAGAATGTTGCTTTTATTTTCACAAGAGAAACTGGTCCACATTTCCCTTTTTTGGTGCTATCATTAGCATGGTTTGATATGCTATCATTTTTTTCTATGGTCTTGAATAGTTTGGATAATATTTTATGATATTCTTATTTTTTAATGTAAGAAAAACTCAGGTGTGTGACTTTCTGGTTTTTGTGCTTTTACATATAATACTCAGGTAAGTTAAACTTTTTGTTTGCATGGGGTAATCACATGCATTAACATTATTTTTTGTGACATCTTTCCAGACAACAAAGGTACAGGGTATATGTTATCCTAATAATGAATAAATGAAGGCATGAAAGCATGAAGAAAAAACAACTCAACTCTGAATATCTAATAATTCCTGAGGTAACCAAAGCAGATGTAGACACTTAGCATGAAAAATCAGACTAGGTCCCAGGAATGCTAAGCAGAGCCCTCTCCACATGGCATTTAGATACAGTCAGCAAGAGGAGAGACAGGGAGAAGCAGCCTCAAAAATTGTAAGTAGTTGTGCTGTCAAAAGACTCCGTGAGAAATTGATAATTTATGTCCCGATACATGAAGATACTCTTCTTAAGGTTACATGTAAATTCTAACCCTTCACTTTTGTGTTTCTAAGTTCTTTCAAGTCCTGGGGAGTTGGTGGGTTCATTAGGTACAAGGACAGAGATCACTGAACAGACCTCATGTATTTGTTTCCCCTTCACACGCTGAAAATCTAAACAGGACATTATGTAAAAATGCTTTACTGTTATTTGCATTTCTAGCAATGTCACATGATGTCAAATGGGATAAGATATGCCCAATAATCTAGATATAGGTAAAAGATCTAATATATACTTTTAATGAGTTTAGAAAAAAGGGAGGTTCAAATCCAGCAGCAGCTCTCCAGGAGCAAGGGTGGGCTTCCTACTCCCCCCATCAGGGCAGTGAACAAAAAAAAAAGGAAAAAAAAAGGTCCATTTGTGGGCAATTGGACACCCCCTTACAGGGGAGTCGCCAGAAGGAGACAGGCCAGTCAAGGTGCATTGAGGTAGCGATGAAACATACAACTTTCCTCTAGTTCCTGAAGGCTTCCTCCCAGCAACTATCATGATCCCAATTCTATCCTACAAATCCAGCTGAACTGGAGAAGGTACACTGGTAGAGATGGGAACTGGAGATATGGGGAACCCAGGAAAGACGAACCCCTCAGGACCAGTAGTAAAAGTGGAGTTACTGGATGGGTGGAGGGTGTGTGGGGTAGAGAGGGGGAGCCAAATTCAAGGATCTACACATAACCTCCTATCTGGAGGACAGACATCGGAGGAGTGGGCGAGGGGAGATGTTGGGCAGTGTAAGATATGACAAAACAGGGCTGAGTCCTGGTGGTGTAAGTGGTTGAGTGTGAGACTGCAGCCCGCGGGCTAGGTGGTTCAAATCCAGCGGCGACTCTCAGGAGCAGCACTGGGTAGCGCCCATGACCACCAGAGGAGTGATGCCTCCCCCCCAAAAAAAGATATGACAAAGCAAAAATAATTTATAAAGTATTGAGGGTTGGTGGGGAGGGGGCAGCAACGATGGAGGGGAAAGGATGAGAAACTGATATCAAGGACTCAAGTGGAAAAGCACCTATCTGGAGAATGATGACAGCAGCAGGCATGTGAAGGTACTTGGCACAGTATATGTATTTATGTACTGTGAAAAAGCAATGTACGAGCCCCATTAAAATGATTTATTAAAAAAAGAAAACATATAGTATATATAAGGACAAGTGTAAAGGCTAGTAGTAAGTCTTTTAATAATCATCATGCTTAATGATTCTAAATACGTTGTCCCTCATGTTTTTAGTAACAAATATATAAAAAATGAGGGTAAGATTATGTTATAAGGCACATAAAATAAAGATACAGTTAGTAATAACAACCACGAATGTGGAGCAAGAATGGTATAGACTTTCTTCTATGTTGAAGTGAAGTTGTTACTAACTTCCCTTGGAAGCTCTTAAATGTAGTATTCATGTTAACTACAAAGGAAAAAAGGTATATATTTTAAACAGACACAAAGGGAAAAGAGAAGGAAACCAAAAAGTTTAAATGCAATAAACTAACAAAAACAAAAGCAAGCAGTGCCAAAGGACAAAGACAAAGTAGGTTTAAGACAAACAAATAACAAAATGGCAGGAGTAAGTCATTTCTTATCAGCAATTACAGTAGGAAGAAGTAAAATAAATGCTCCAGTCAAAAGGTAAGGAGTGGCATAATACATTTTTTCTTAAGAATTTAACTACATACTATTTGTGAGAGACAGAGACACACCTTCAACCTAAGGACACAAGTAAGTTATAGATAAAAGAATTTTAAAAAACATATTCCACACAAGAAATGGGCTACGGTGATAATATCATACAAGTAATCTTTCAAACAAAATCTATAGAAATGATCAAATTGAAAATTACATAAGGATAAAAGTGTCAATAAGATTTAACAATCATAAAAATACATAATACGTATATACACAACATTAGGGCTCCTGAATATATAAACCCTGATAGAATTGATGGAAGAAATAATACTACAATAAGAGTAAAGACTTCAGTGCACTAGTTTCAATATTGAACAGAAAATCTAAAAAGATGAACCAGGAAACAGAGGACCTGAGTGACCCTACAAACTAAGTAAACATGACAGACATCTATAGAACACTCCACCAGGTGGGGGGAAAAAAGTGGTGCAAACAAACCCAGGGACCAGGGAACAACAAGTGATCAAAATTAGATGGCAAGGAGGGCACAAGGGGGCCTGGTAGAGCCAAGAGGAATTACGGAAAACCAAATGAAGACTGAACATGATAGTGGGAAAAGAGGAAATAGAGAAAAGAACTAGAGGCAAAGGACATTTATAGAGGTCTAAATACAAGGGTGTACTATACATATATATATATGGATAGGGAAATAGTTCTATGTACATATATTTATATGTTAAAAACTTAAGGTAGCAAACGCACAACAGTTGTTTGCTTGAAACAACAAAGGAGGGGCGTTCAGAACAGGAGTAGAATATGGAATGTGTGGCTCACAGCCTCCTTTGCCATGAGACCTGAACATTTTTTGTTCAGAGATTCCTTGGGAGGATCCTGATAAAAAAGAGGAAACACATAATTTCAAATTCTTAAGAACTCTAGACTTTCTGAACCATGGACATTTCCTTGAATCTATTGCTCTGAGGTAGTCTTTGACCTTAAACCAAAGGTCTTCTTAAAACCAAACAATATAATACTGCCTATAAAAAAGTGTGCCTTGAGCATTATATTCTTTTAAGAACAACCTATATAGGATCAAACTGACAACAGAAATTCATAAGATTAGGTAAGAACCTTAGGAGGCAGTGGGTTTAGATTAAACAACTCCAAAAAGAAGGGCGAGAGCAGTTACACAGTTTGAAGAACGTAATTGGTATCACTAAATTGTATATGCAGAAAATGTTGGTGTGTGTTCTGTTGTGTATATTCTCAAAAACAACAACAAAGTAAATGAAATGTAGAAGGAGGGAGAATAGGCACTGCCCAGAACCAAACTCACTGCCATTGAGTCATTACCAACTTAGCAACCTCATAGGACAGGGTAGGCAGCCTTTGTGAGTGTCCTAGACTGTAACTGCTTATAGGAGTAATAAAATCCAGTCTTTGTCTGGAAGAGCCAAGTCACTGGTATTTCAAACTGCTCCCCTTGTGGTTAGCAGTCCAATGTGTAAGAAGGCACACCTCAGAAGCATCTAGAAGTCCAGAAACTCCAAGAGTTTTTGACTTAAAGAAGTGGAAGCAGGTAAGGCTAGGGCCTCTACTTAAATCTTACCTTGATACAAGAACAGTGTGTTCTAATAATGGCCAGTGTATGATACTTACCTTCTTACAGAAACACTGAAGGCAAAATGGATGCATAAACAAATGTGGTAAAGAAAGCTGATGGTGTCCAGCTATCAAAAGATTAGCATCTAGAGTCTTAATGGTTTGAAGTTAATAAAGAGGCCATCTAGCAGGGAGCAACAAAACCCACAAAGAAGCACACCACCTTGTGTGATCATGGGGTGTCAATAGGGTTAGGTATCAGAAGTTCAAAAACAAGCAATAAAATTGTCATGAAGGAGCATGGAAAAAGTGGAGACCCAAAACACACCTGTAAGATAATAGGACAGTCCCTCACAGAAGGACCATATGGAAAGGTGATATAAATAATGTGATGAAACACATAAATCTCCTCTAGCTCTTTAATATTCCCCAGCCTCTTACAATTCTGATCTTTGTTTTACCTCATTAATCTGTGTCTGTTCATTTGTATAATTAAGAGTGCTCTGTGGATGAAAACCAAGATAAATAACCCTTCGGAAACAGTAATAGGAGTAATGATTCTCTGAGGGTACAGAAAGAGGGTGGGGCAGGAGGGGAGGGGAGAACTGACAATAATGATGACTGTTAATCCTCACAATGAACAGACAGCACAATTACAAATGAATGGACACATTGGATGGTATGAGATACAGCAAATAATACTAATAACATATACTAATACTATCAAGGGTTCCTGAAGGGTAAGGTGGGGATGGAGGGGCTAGAGGGGAGCTGATATCAAAGAGTTCTAGAAGAAAGAGAATGTTTTGAAACTGAAGGTGGTAGCAATTATAAAATTATGCTTGCTCTAACTGAATTATAGATTGTTATAATATCTGTAAGTGTTCCCAATAAAATGATGACTAATAAAGAAAGATGTTCCACTAAAGCTGTGCCCTGAGTCTAAGCTTCTAGTCAGTTGAACTGTGAGAAAATAATGTCTACTCCCTAAAGTCAATATAAATATAAATTCGTTAAACAAAAACATATAAACCACAGTAAGTTATTTCTGTAAGACATATTCTCTTCTAGGCTGCAATAAAATTAGTAAAATTGAGAGATAGTAGCACATAATCTAGGCCCTTCATACCTGAGGGATCTGCATCCATGGATTCAAACGACCTAAGGAAAGAAAAAAAAAAATCTTCTTTCAGGTCTTTGAAATGTAAGTAATCAGAGCAATTCTTCAAAGGCTAAAAAGGAGCCCCAAATGATATTCATGTAGCATTTATATTATATTAGCAATTATAAGGTATCTGGAAATGATTTAAAGTATATTGGAATATGTACATAGATTATACGCACATACTACGCCAAATTTATAGAGGGGACTTGAGCATCTCTGGATTCTCTATGGGGGTTCTGGAATCAAATGACCAAGGATACCAAGGAACAGTTGTGTATACATTTCTGATGAGTTATCATGAGAGTTATGTTTTTGTTTTTTTAATGAAACTTTAGGACAAATCTTTTTTCTTCACAAGAGGAAAACTTTTATGTCCAGAGTTGGGATAAAGGTGAAACAAGAAAGGCACTTAACTCAAACATTGCTGAGTGCCAACGACCTCTCACTTGTACACCTTAGGCATGAACCAGGCTTGGCACTTCCTGGATCTTGTCTTTGAGAATCTTGCGGCTCAGACGCCTCCCTTGTCTCTGCGTCGTTCTGTTGTTGTTAGGTGCAGGTGAGTGGGTTCTGACACATAGGGAGTCTATGTGTCCCCCCTTCCCCACATCATTGGTGTGTTTGAGCCCATGATGGCAGCCACTGTGTCAACCCATGTCACCTTTTTTATGGACATTCTACCAGCCATGATACTCTTTTTTTTTGCGGGGGGCGGGGGGGAGTAGACCAAAAGCCAGATCTTTATTTCCCATACTTATGATGCTACGACTCACTTTGGGACAACCTGTGATGACATTAAGAACATCTATATGAGGATGACGGGATAAGAGTTTGACTTTGAAAAAATGAAGCACAAGAAAAATGACATCTATGGCAAAGACTAACAGCAGTACATATTATTATCTAATTAGAACAGATTTACAATTTGGCAAGCAATGGGTATTGTATGGAATCAATATTGTAAGGTCTGCTTTCATAATCAGAACTGAGATATTGAAGAGTACCAGTAAGTCCTCCCCTTCATCTTTTTAATATCATGTATTAACTTTTTCATGGAGTGGCTATTGAGACAGTACTGTGATACTGATGCAGAGATCTTGATAAGTATTTGTATCTTTTTAAAAAAATAATTTTATTGGGGGCTCTTACAGCTCTTATAACATTCAATACATCATTTGTATCAAGCATATTTGTACACGTTGCCATATTCATTTCCAAATATTTTCTACTTGAACCCTTGGTATAAGCTTCTCTTTCCCACTCCCTTTTTTTGTGGGGGGGCATCACTGCCCTCTGGTGGTGGAAGTAGGAGACCCAGCCTTTGTGCTGGATTTGAACCTCCAACCTAGTGGGCCGCAGTCCCGCGCACAACCACTACGCCACTGGGGCTCAGCCATTTTTTTTCCCTCCCTTTTTTTCAATGAATCATTTTATTGGGTACTAATACACCTCCCCTCACGATCCATATATACATCAATTGTATGCAAGCCACATTTGCACACTTGTTGCCATCATCACTCTCAAAACATCCTCCCTCCACTTATGCCCCCAATACCAGCTCCCCATATTTCCCTTCCTCTCCCCATGAACCTTTAATAATTTACAAATTGTTATTACTTTTTCATATTGTACACTGTCCAGTGTGTCCCTTCACTCACTTCCCTGTTGTCCGTGCCCTAGAAAGGAGGTTACATGTGGATCCCTGAAATTAGTTTCCCCTTTCTACTCCACCATCCCTCACCCTCCCAGTATCACCACTCCCACCACTAGTCCTGAGGGAACATCTAACCAAAATTTCCCCAGTTTCTGACTCCAGTGTACATCTCCTATTCTAGCCGGATTTGTCTAGTAGAATTGGGAGCATGATAGTGGATGGGAGGAAGCATTTGAGAACTAGAGGAAAGTTGTGTATTTCATTGTTACTACAATGTACTTTAACTGGCTCCTCTCCTCCCTGCAACCCCTCTGTAAGAAGATGTCACTTCATCTAGGGATGGACTTTGGGTCCCCAATCTGTACTCTCCCCCCCTCCCCCATTTATAATTATATAATTTTAGTTCTTTGATGCCTGACACTGGATCCCTTCAACACCTCATGGTCACACAGACTGGTGTGCTTTTTCCATGTAGGGTTTGCTGCTTCTGAGCTGGATGGCCACTTGTTCACTCAAGTCTTTTTTTTTTTTTTTTTGGTTCACTAAAACCCCAGACACTATATCTTTTGATAGCTGAGCACCATCAGCTTTCTTTACCACATTTGCTTATGCACACATTTGTCGTTAGCAATCATATCAGGAAAGTGAGCATGCAATGTTATGATTTTTAGCTCTTAAAGCCTGATAACTGATTCCTTTGACACCTCATGGTCCCACAAGCTGGTGTGCTTTTTCCATGTGGGCCTTGTTGCTTCTGAGCTAAATGCCAGCCATGATATTCTTTTCCAGAACTTTGTCTTTCCTGATAATACACTCAAAGTACATGATACCAAGTCTCACGTGCTTTAGTGGTTGGAGCATAAATTTGAATAATAGACCTGAACCGGACTTCCTTAGAAGCATATAGATATTATTCTATCACAGACTTCACATTAACTCTTTGTTGGTAAATTTAATGCTATTCATAGGGAACCACATAATTGTCTGATTCAACATGACCAAGACCAGTCCATTTCAGCTCACTAACACCCAGTATACCAATTTTGATGTGTTCCATTTCATTGTTGACAATTTCCAATCTTGCCAGACTCATTCTTTGTATATTCCCCATTCTAATTATCAGTGGGTGTTTGCAGCTCTTTCTTCTTATTTTGAGCCATGCCCCAACAGCAAATGAAAGTCTCAAAGGCTTTACTCCATCAGTATCATGAAGGGCAGCTCTACCCGGAGGTGGCAGCTCCTCCCTGGCTGTATTTTGAGTGCCTTCCTACCTAAGGCTCATCTTCCTTCCAGCACTGTATCTGGCAATGTTCCACTACTAATTGTCAGGTTTTTAGGGGCTTATCCCTCAGGAGAGGACAGCCTGCCCCTTCTTCATAGTCTAGAAACTCTGCTGAAATGTGCTCACTGGTAGTTGAAATACCAGTGATATGGCTTCCAGCACTACAGCAACATGCAAGCCCCCGCAGCAGAACAAATTGTCCATAGCCTAAGATCTGTCTAGAGCAGTGATTCTCAACCTTCTTAGTGCCTCAACCCTTTCATACAGCTCCCAGGACTCTTTCCTCTGCAGGACCTGGTCCCTCCCGACTACTTGCGTAAAGGGAAGCCTGGAGGCAGCGTTTGTTCATCAAGTGCAAGTGGCGGAGAAATAAGCATGTCGCTGGGTCTTCTGCGGGACTGCAGAGGGACAGGGAGGCCGAGCTCGCCGCGCTGCGGGAGATTGCACGTCCTTTGCTCTCAAATTGCCAGCTGTCTTCCCTCATGTAATTGCTGGAGGTTTCAGTAAGTCATCGGTGCCGGGTGGCCCGTTTTCCTGACCTTGTGGGGGTTCCCAGTAGGGTCTATCCGGTGCCCTGCCCAAGCTCAGTCATCCTGTGGCCACTATCAGCTCTGTCCATCCGTCGTCCTGTTGAGGCCTGCTCTTTTCGCAGCCCCGCCCACTTGGCCAAGCAGGATGTCCTTGTCCAGGGACTGGCCTCTTCTGCATTACGTTCTTTTAGTAGCAATTTGTTATTCTGTGTGGAGGGCGGGAAGAGTGCCCTCCCAGCTTCCTGTAGACTCACTCGCTACCATCAGGCCTTCCTAGAGCTCTTCAGCTGGAAACATGTCTCAGATTGCCGGCTACCTCTTCTGAATGTCAAGCCCAAAGCACGCTCTTCAGGGGGTCTCTCAGCTTTCTGCCTGCGTGTGCTTGCTCTGCGCAAAAGGTACCCCGATGTTCTTTGAGGGGTGCCTTTGACATGAATGCAGCCACCCCACCAAACACCTCACTGCCATCGAGTCGATTCCAACTCACAGGGCCCCGTAACAAGAGGGCAGACCTGCCCCTGTGGCCTCCCAAGACTGTCACAGGGTACAAAGCTGCCTCTTTCTCCAGCACAGTTGCTGGGGGCCTCGAGCTTGCCACCATGGCTCCTCCCGAGTGATCGCTGTCTCCTTCAATTGATCTCTTGAAACTTAGTTTAAAATGATCTTTCCTTAAAAAATCACCTTTTTTGTTTGTTTTGGGTGCCACCTTTAAATTTCTCAAAGTTTTCTTATTTTTGGATATCTGACTGACTGCCAGCAGCTAGTTAGTTCTCCCCTATCCTTATAATTTCAGGCTGGGCCTCATTGGACATCTCCTTTTACTTTGCTCAAAGAGCCCTGGGGATTAAGTGGTTACACATTGGCCTACAGTCTTCATGGTCATCAGTTCAAAACCACCAGCCACTCGGCAGGAGAAAGACGGAGCTTTCTACTTCAGAAGCCATTATAGTCTCAGAAATAAATACACGGGCTGTTTTCCTCTGTCCTAGGGGGGTCACGATAAGCCAGTGTTGCCTCAATAGCAGTGAGTTTGCTTTGGGATTTTTTACTGGGCTCACCTGGGCTGTGTCCCAGGCACCAAGCTATCTTGAGAGAAAGCATTCCCAAGCTGTTGCGGCATGACGGGTGGTCTCCACCTTCCCAGGCCCAGGCTTGGCAGCTGGTCAATTGCCTAGCTCTGACATGGTGCCAGCACAAGGAGAAAGCTTCTCTGCTCCCCTGCTAGTGTCCCTGATTCAGAGGTGGAAGCAACTCAACCTCAGGGACCAGCGACACAAGGTGCACTTGCCGGACTTCTCCATGTCCCCTTGCTTACCTCGGATACGGTGCCCAGTTCTGCCCTCACTCTCTGTCAGGATCCTGCCAGAGCCTGCAGCCTCACAAACAGCCTCTCTCCCTCCTGGCGGGACCAGCAGCTGCTTTCATAGAGAGCACAGATGGAGCAGGGAGTCCGGGTGTGCTCAACTGCTGTTTTCCCAGACCCCCTTGTTCCTCAGCTCTCACAGTTTGACTCCGCATTTATTTTTGCACCAAAGAGTTTGAGACATAGAATGGAATAAATGCCACAACCCTAACCCCACAACCCTAAGCCCAAATGTTCTTTGGGGCAGGTATTATCAATTATGATACAATTGAACATAAACCCAAGCTGGCTTGTGGCAGTCATGTATTCGTTATGCCACTTTCATGATTGGGATGTAGGGGTGGAGTCTAGCCTGTTAATCTGGAGGTAGCCATTGAGGAGCCAATGAGGCCTCTGTGTGGGCATGGCTTTCTCCTGAGACTTCTGGGAAATCTCGTGATATTTCCCTCATGGAGAAGAGAGGGCATCCCCCTCGTTGTTGGGAGTCAGTCTCCGAGGTGATTAACTACACAAGAAAAGAGGGCAGCATCCGATGATCTGGAAGAGCTGGCCTTGCCCTGATGGAATCAGACCTCTGAAGCTGGAGAAGCCACGTGGAGAGTCCTGCCAGCGCTGAGTTGCCTCTACCATCACTGGATGTTTTTGATGGATGCTGAGCCCTGGGAGTGAGGAACCATGGGGAGACCCCTGCCAGCACCAGGATTCTGCACCCACTGGCCTGTGACTTCGTGAGTTGGAAGGAGACTTTATAGACTTGATATCAGGCATATGGGCTAATATCGGACTTATGACTTTGAAGTGGACTGGGCTGGGATGCTTTCTCAATGTCCCATTCCTCTTGTATATGAACCTTTCCCTTATACCATGTGTGTCTATGAATTTGTTTCTCTAGTCTACCCAGACTAACACGTGGCTTCAATAATAAAGTTTTTCTGTTTGTTTGCTTGTGTTTAATTCTACAAAGTAGATTCAGGAATGACTGGTGTAGCAGCTCCATGTCATTAACAAACAGGGGTTGTTTCATCCTTTTCCTTGACTCCACATTCTGATCTGGGCTTCACGTCTGGCTGACAATAAGGTGGTTGCTGCATCTCATTTAAATGTGACAATGTCGAGAGTAAGAGATGTAGAAGTCATCCAGGGGCTATCCCCTCATCTTCACTGGCCAGAATTAGGTCGCATGCCTCTTCTTAAATGTGGTCAGGACAGTGAGATCGCCTGTAAACCAGTCCTTCCCAACCAATGTAGCTGCTTGAGAAGAGGAGATTCTTAGAAGAAAGAACCACTGGCTCACTAGCCCAATGCCCCCATTCAGTAAGGAGTTTTTCACAGGAAAGTCAGAGTAGCTGGCATGGGGGAGCAAGGCACCTATCCATTTTTTCTCATGGGATCCCCACCACAGTGCCTGGAGGTGCCGACGGTTAGTAGGCTCGTGCCATAGGTGAAGTGACTAGCGCATATCGAGGTGACACTGGTAATGACGCATCATCTCCTTTATCGAAGGTTCCATATTGTCTATAATTGTAGCCTGCCATTGCCGTCAGCAACACAAATGTTCTGTGCATATTAATTCCCTTGAGTGCCATACATGGCCTATAATTAAGTACTCTATTTTTTTTTAAGTTGCTGTTGAATTGATTACACCTTGTGGTAAACCAAACTGTATCAGAATAGAATCTCCACAGGGATTTTAATAGTGCTTATTTCATGAGATGACCAGGCCTTTCTTCCAGGGTCCCTCCAGTCTTTCAGGTAGCAATGGAGAAATGTCAACTATTCACTCACTCAGCAACTTGCTCTCCATAAAGATGGTAACCTCGTTAATGGTGACTGTTGAAATTGGATACTTTGGGTATGATTATATGATTCTGTACTTTTAGGTATATTAGGGTATTTCTACAATAAAAATTAAATTGAATGTATTGTAAATCGATCCTACAGAAATACACTACATAGGTATCTGTGGCAGTCATATGCTTATGTTAATTTCATGATTGAGATGTAGGGGTGGAGTCTAGCCTGTTAATCTGGAAATAGCCATTGAGTAGCAAATAGTGGGCCTGGCTTTCTCCTGATACATCTAGGAAATCTCACAATATTTCCCTCCTGGAGATGAGAAACTATTTCCCCAGTTGTTGGGAGTTAGTCTCAGAGACAATGAACTACGGAGAAGACAAGATGGCAGCATCCGAGGAGCTAGACGAGCTGGAAGAGAAGCCACACGGCCTTACCCCGATGGGACCAGATCTCTGAAGCTGGAAAAGCCACGTGCAGACCTCTGCCAGCGCTGAGTTGTTTCTATCACCACTGAATGCTGTTGATGGACCCTGAGCCCTGGAAGCGAGGAGCCATGGGGAGACCCCTGCCATCACCGGGACTCTGCACCCATTGGCCTATGACTTTGTGAGTCGGGAGGAGCCTTTATAGACTGATATCAGGCATATGGGCCAATATTGGACTTATGACCAAACTGGGTTGGGATGCTTTCTTAACGTTCTGTTCCTCTTGTTTACAAACTGTACCCTTATATCCATATGTGTATATATGAGTTTGTTTCTCTAGTCTACCCGGACTAACACAGGATCCAAATAGTCTTTCCATGTTTCAGAACTCAGCAGTCTGCCAACCAACAGTGCATCACTCCTTGGCAAACAAGAGCTGTGTCCTCAGTAATGTCGCTGATCTGAAGAAGGAATTGGCACATAGAACAAGCTCCAGCAGCATTTCCAAGATCTTAATGTAGAATAGGTGAGCCCTACACATTAAATACTTTTAATTTTACACATCCCCATAGAAACAGGTAGGTAGGTATCTGAAAAGTCAGAGGTTTTATGTTCTTTTACTTTATTTATTTGGCTTTATTTACTATAAGTTCTATATTTCAAACAGAAGTTACGTGCACAGGGGACTCTGCAGAGTGTGTGTGTGTGATTGTCTTTCTTTATAAAGGCAGTAAGAATGCCGAAGGGGCACACAATGGAAGGAAAGTAGAAGATACCACAAGTTTTCCACCTAACTTTTTCTCTTTGCCTCACACCTCCCCAAGCTAATCTCTTCATTGTATGTTTTTTTTTGGGGGGGGTATCTTTTGATAGAATCTATTCTCAATCTATTTACTTTATTTTGATTAGGGGAATATTCCAGTATACATCAGAGTAAATAATAATATGAAACATAATGTATCCTCCACTCACTTCCAACAATCAACATTTAAAATGCTTTGTAAATAAAAATATAAGGAAAATGGGCAATAGAGTACATTGTAACATAGTAACCATCATAAAGTATTTAGTGATATTAAAAATTACTTATTATAAAAAGAATATATGCCTATGAAAAATGTAAGCAACATGGAAAGGTATGAAGACAAAAATCTTTCCCAAATCTCTCAATCAGCATATCAATTTAGACATGTTCTATGAATATGACATGCATTTTTACAAGCCAAAGGACCTTTACACACAAGAAATAGAGCCAGATACATTGTACCAATACTCTCTTTTGTACTTCCTATATGTTGGACTTCAGAAATCAATACCTAAATGAGTATTCTTTAATAGCTGAGGGTATTCTACTGGAAAGCACCCTTAATCCAGGAATGGGAGGGGCAGTTATAGAAGACAGGGAGGCTCTGTTTCTTAAACAGCAGCTTTCAATGTACACCAAGGTGTGCGCAAAAAAAATCCCTTGAAAAAAGAGACAATGAATTACATCTTGTCCTTTCCAATTTCTACATAGTTTAGAATATATATATATATAGTTGTTATTGTCGGGTGCCTTCACATCCATTCTGACTCACAAAGACCTGTGTCCAACAGACATTCGTACAGACTCTCACGTTGTTCTGACACTCGTGCCCTGGCGGCAGCTCCTGTGCTGATCCTGTTTACAGTGGGCCTTCCTCTGGCCTCTTCTAGTTCAGGAGCCAAAATCTTCTCATCTTGCTTTTGTTTTTTTTTGGGGGGTGGGGCATCACTGCTCTCCGGTGGTGGGAGTAGGAGGCCCAGGCTTGCTGCTGGATTTGAACCTCCAACCCAGTGGGCCGCAGTCCCGCACACAACCACGCCACTAGGGCTCAGCCCCTCATCTTTTAAGGGTAATTCTGGCTGTACTTCTTCCCAGACAAATTACTTTGTTCTCTTAGTAGTCTATGGTTTTTTCAATATTCTTCACCAGGGCCATAATTCAAATACATTGATACTTCTTCAGTCTTCCTTGTTCAATGTCCAATTCTCACAGGCATATAAGGCAATTAAAAATATCCTGGCTAAAATATATATTATATATCATGGCTTGAGTTATGGAATGATATATCTGTATTATCTCCAAAAAAATGGCTTTGGAATTATATATGTCATGGCTAGTGTTCACTAGAATCTTAGTCCTCAAAGTAACATCCTAGTTTTCAATTTCAAGAGCTCTGTACAGCAGATGTGCCCAATGCAATGCCTCATCTGATTTCTTGACTGCTGCTTCCAGGAGCATTGACTGTGAACCCAATCAAGACAACATCTCTGACAACTTCGATACTTTTCCTCTATTTAACATGATGTTACCTATTGGTCCTATTGCAAGGATTTTTTTAACACTGAGTTCTAATCCACACGGAAGGCTTCGATCCTTGATCTTCATCAGCAAACATTTCAAGTGCTCCTCACTTTCGGCAAGCAAAGTTGTGTCATCTGCTTAGCACAGCTTGTTAAATAAACTTGACCTCAATCCTGATACCACATTCTTCTTCATCTGCCCAGTTTCTCTGGTTATCTGCTACACATACAGATTGATAAGCGTGGGGGACCAGCCTCCGCAACTGAGAGATATATTAAAGAGACATCAGACAAGATAAAGTACGCAAGAGCTCACCTCCTCAGTCACGATTTCAAGAGCCAAATACGAGAGACAGAGAGCGTAATGTAATCTCACAGGTTTATATAACCTGGGGCACACAGGCCATGGTAAACACATACATAACAGGAAGGGTAAACATGTAACAGGAAGGGGATGAGCCATTGGATAGGAAGGGGAGGCACTGACTAGGCACACGTGACAGGAAGGTATATATTTAACAAGATGGGTGGGCTTCAGAGTCAAGATGGCAGCCTAACATTGGCTGTCCCTGAATTGGCTTGACTTTGGATGTCTTTCAGTTCTTCTTCAGGGTAATAATCCATTATTCTTATCAAAAAGGAGTGGGTTGGACTTAGGGTGGGACACAGGTGTGATTGCCTTTGAAGGTAGACAACAGCAGCAGTTGACCTCCAAGTGTATAGTCAGTGACCTTGTGTCTCCAAACAGCACTTTAAATGTGGCTTTCTTTTGAGGGAAACACAAAGAGCAGTAACTTTTACTTAGAGAATATGAGTGGAACTCACAGTGGACCTGTACGTCTTCAACCCAGAAGTGCAAAATTTCCCTCCATGGAGCCCTGGCCTCCCAGACTCCTTAACCCATGAATGCTGAGAGTGTGCTGCGTATGCTCTCTTCATGGTTTTCAATTTCCCACAAGCAAGTACGGTGAGAGGATAAAGCCCTGATACATGCCTGTCTTGACTTTAAAACATGTAGTGTTTCCTTATTCTGTTCAAACAAGCGCTTCTTGATCCACGTGGAGCTTCCACTCTTCTTATAAAGTTTCCACTCCTCTCACAGCATACATAGTTTGTTAATAGCCACACAACCAAGTGTCTTTGCATAGTCAGTGAAGTACAAGTCAACCTCTTTCTGGCAGTCTCTCCTTTCAGTCAAGATCCACCTGTTCTCATCCATGATATTCCTTGTTCCCCTTCCTCTTCTGAATCCAGCCTGAATTTCTACAGCTCCCTGTCAATACATTGCTGCAACTGTTGGTGAACTTGAGCAACATGTTGTTTAATGGAATATGAATGATATTGTTCTATAATTTGAAAACTCTATTGGGTTACCTTTCTTTGGGATGGACACAAATATGAATCCCCTCCGGTCAGTGTGCCAAGGAATTGTCTTCCAAATTTTCTGGCACAGACCAGTGAATGTTTTCAAGGCATTATCAGGTTGTCGAAACATTTCAACCGGTATTATAAGATCCATTCCTGGATCTTAGCTTGGGACTGATGCCTTCAGTGCAGCTTTGGCTTTTTCCTTCAGGACCATTCTTTTTTTTTTTTTTGGGGGGGGGGCATTACAGCTCTCTGGTGGTGGGAGTAGGAGGCCCAGCCCCACTGCTGGAATTGAACCTCCGTCCCAGTGGGCCGCAGTCCCGCGCACAACCACTACGCCACTGGCGCTCAGCCCAGGACCATTGATTCTTGATCCTATGCTGAAATAGTTGGAAGTCAGTCACTTAGTTCTTTTGGATACAGTAACTCTGTGATCTCTTTCCATCTTCCATCCATACTTCCTGCATCATTCAATAGTTTGACCACTGAATCATTCAATACTGCAACTCAAGTCTTGAATTTTTTTTCTTCACTTATTCCAGCTTGAGGTACGCTAAGCATGTTCTTCCTTTTTGGTTTCCTAACTCCAGATTTTTGCACATTTCATTATAATATTTTACTTTGTCTTCTCAAGATTCCCTTTGAAATTTTCTGTTCAGCTCTTTGACGTCTCTTTTACTGCCTTAGCTACTCTATGATTACAAGCAAGTTCCAGAGTCTCTTCTGATATCCACTTTGATCTTTCTTTGTCTTTTAGAAGGCTTTCTGCGTTCTTCATATATAGTGTTCTTGGCATCATTCCACAGCTCCTCTGAGCTTCCGTCCTCAGTGCTCAATGCAGCCAATCTGTGGGGGAGGTGTTCTCAAAAGTCAGGTGAGATGTACTGAAGGTCCTCTATGTGCAATCAGTGGTCCTTTTCTACAGCTGGTCCTTGGCCATCATTTTAGCTGCTGATGTGGCTCTTCTCCACTGTCTCTTCCCACATGTGTATTCAGTTTGATTTCTGTGTATTCTCTCTGGAGAAGTCCACTGTGGGTTATTGGGAAAAAAAGTAGTTGCGATGAAGCTGAATTGATGTTGCAAAATTCTTTCATTTCTATCACCAAAATTTTATTTTCCAACTATTGTTTCTTGTTTCCAGCTTTTGCATTCCAATTTCAATATTTACCAATACATTTGATTATATGTTTAATGTCAGACTGAAGACATTAGAATTTTTCAATCTGCATCACTAGCTTTAATGATTGATGGCTAACTGTTGCAGTAATTGGACATCCTTGTATATAGACATATGCTGTCTTATCACAGACAGCACTGTACTTCAAGATAGATGCTGAGATGTCCTTTTTAACATTTACTGGCACGCCATTCCCCTTGAATATGTCATTCCTAGCATCAGAAACCATACAATTTTCTGATTGCAACGGCCCATACAAGTTCAATCACACATAGAACATCAATCTTTATGGTTCCATTTCTTTTTTTGAGAACTTCCAACTTTCCTGAATTCATACATTCCCAGTTGCAATTATTAACTGAGGCTTGCAGCTGTGTCTTCTCATCTTGAATTAACCCCACCAGCAAATGACAATCCTGCAAGTCTTACTCCCACAGGCTTTATACATGCTCACGTCATTATGATCAACTCTGTATTTTGAGAAGGCAACTCTTCCTCAGTCGTATCCTGAGTACCTGATTTGAGAGGCCTCTCTTCTGGCATGATCTCTGTGACAACATTCTGCTGCTATTCATCATGTTTCAGCCTCTGATAATGTTTCAGAGACAATTCCTCAGTGTGTCTTGCAGTGGCTAATTCCTCAGAAGTGGACATTGTATTCCTTCTACTACTCTGAAAGCCTTGCTGAAACCTGTTCATCATAGATGACCCTCGAGGTATTTGAAATTAAAGTGACACAGTTTCCAGCATTACAGCAGCACACAAGCCACCAAAGGACAACAAACTGACTAGTGATGGAGAACACAGAATATAGGAAGAGTCACATTGCTTCCAACTAAATATTCCTTTATCAGGAGTAGATCTTCAGATTTTTAAGTTCGAGGTGTGAGGTCAGATGTATCGGGAGACCACAGAATGCAGGACTACTGCAAGACTGAAGAAGCAGTCTGATGGGCTGCCAGCCCCCACCCCACCCCCGCGGTCGGTGTCCAGTTCTTCCTGGTAAGGAGAATCTGTCCCTGACTTGTAACCCTGCAGAACCCCAGCCTGCCTGATGTGCATTCTGCAGGGGAGGAGGAGCATGAAAGCGAATCGAGTTTGTGAGCATTGTGTGCTATAAATCCCTTCAGCGATCAAAACGAACATTAGAGTGGAGACTCTAAAGGAGTATGGCATTTTCAAAAAGAAAACCCGCTTGATACCATTTCCAGGTTTGTTTGACCCTGAGATCCACTCCTCCCCGCCTCCTCCCACATCCATTTTTCAACTGTGGAATGGGAAGTCTGCAGGCCGGGGAGTTAGGAAGACTGATGCTGAGGTTTGCCTCAGGAAAACCCCATCATCAATCTGTTTAACTCCCACCTGTCATTATGAGATAGCCAAATAAAATATATCAAGAGAATTTTGCTAAATGAGACACTTTTTCATAAAGACAAAGAAATTAGAGCCACCTCATTTAATTTCTAATTTGAGCTTTCTGAATCCATGCCTTCTCTTGCCAGGAGTTATAATTTGTTACCTACACACCCCAAAGCTAAGCCTTTTCCATTTGTGCAAAACGTGGTAAGGGCATCTCATCGCCTATAAATACAAGTACATATTAGGTTCTGAAAGGAAATTTCTTTTAGGGGGAGTGAAAGGAGGAAGCTGTGTTGGCAGCGGATTGAGAATCAGAGATATTTTTAAAAATCAGTATTATGGTGTAGCACGCTATAGTCAGACTAACTTTTGTGCCTGTCTTGTGAACACTTAGGATAGCAGGTTTGAGGACATGGAAATGAATAATAAAGTGCAGGCCTGTGAAAAGGCCAAGAGGGAAGGAGCACTTCAAGAAGGAAAAAACCCTCCTCAGTGCCTTTCGAGAACAAGAGTCAAGAAACTGCCCTCAAGGTGTTTCTAAAAAACGGTAAGTTTGGTTGGTTAAAGGGCATCTTCACTAAAAGAAACTCTGAAACCCAGCTCAGACCTATCTCCCCTGAGAAGTGGTGCTGGTCTCTCGTCATCCCCTCTTGGCTAGCAGGGAACCCTGTGTTTGAATCTGTGTAAGTGGCAACATGAACCCCTCTACACTGTCATAGTTGCTCTATTTCCACTAGACCCTGCGCTCAGCCAGAGCCGTTCTGAAGGTCCCCTGAAGAACAAGCGCAGGGAGTAACACAGGAAAGGGAGGCGGGTAGGCATGGAGGACAGATCATTCTTTCAAGAACTTTGGCTTACAAAGAACACCAGGGCAGAGGACACGGACCTGAGGAACTAGATGCCCAGGGCAAGCGCACTATTCCATAGTTAGTGATGACAGCCTACCCAGAAACCTTCACACACCCTTTTTGAACACTTGTTGTGCACACACCCAAATAACATAACCCCACCCATGTAGACCCAATTCCCCAAATTCCCCGCCTCTGCTCATAAACAAACATAATGCTCTTCCTGTTCAAAAGAAACTCTGAGGCAGGATGCCCCTGCCCTGCGCCATGGGCTACGATGGACACACTTGTCTTCTGAAGCGCACAGACCTGGAGGGAGGATATGTAGGGAAACAGTAGCGTCACAATTTGCTATTTTTAAATAAAAATTTCTGTGATTTTTTAGCAACACACTTGTATTTAAAAACACAAAACTTCTAAAATCACTAAAACATACTGACATCGTAATTTACCTAAACTGACCTTTTGTGTTTAAAAAACACACAGGCTAACTCCCACGCCAACAAAGTGGGTGGGTGGAGGAGTGGGGGATAAAATAAAAACAGCCTTCTAGTCAATTACAATGTTAGGAAATGGCCTTCACTTCCCCAAAGTTCCTAAACTCCTGTAATCAGAATACTTTTTATATAAGGTAACCTACACTATTAACTGTTCTAATCTCCTTACACCAAGAACAAACAATTCCAGAATATTGCTTTTAAGAAACAGTTCCACCTCTGGGGATCAACTTAACAATGAAAGGCTCTAATTTTCTGTACTGAGGTATTTAACACCGACTCCAACATGGGACACAAAGGTTAAATACGGGTAACCTGATCACTGTCCCTGAGCAGTTTAGCAGAAAATAAACAGTTTCCTTCAATAGTCTGCAAACTCCCTAAGAACTAGTGGGCAGGAGGGATCTGATAGCATGTTTTCTATGACTCCAGGTGACCGACTGATGGCTTCAAGCACTTACCCCAGCAAGCTAAATCCAAGTAATCATTCATTGTAACTGGGGAATTAGCTACATTAGCTGGACTGGTTCAACTGGTTCAATCCCACTAAAGAATTATCTTTAACAAAATCACTAAACTACCCCCTATTCCTATTTCCTGAAAGAAATCTTAAGTATAAGTTCAAGAGCAGAAAATATGAGGCAGCTTCAAAATCAGTGGACAAATAGAATGGAAAGATAATGGAAATTTCCCATGGACTTTTTGAGGCCAAGCCCCCTTACCCATGTTTTTCAAAATCTTTTTAGAGATCCTAAATATACACGAAGAGGGTCCTGGTATCACTCTGGTTAAGCACTGGGTTTCTCATTGAAAGACTGCTGGCTCAAATCCCCCAACAGCTTCTGAAGGAGGAAGATGTGGCCACCTCGCATGAAGAGCACAGCCTGGAAAACCCTGCGAGGAGGTTTGACTCTGTCGTAGCAGGGGCACCAAACCGTGACAATGACATCATCAAATATATTAAATGACCATCATAGCTACTATGGCATCTTAGACATAACAGAATCTTTTAATAATTTTGCACCATCCTACCAAGATGACACAGGCAATAGGTCATATAGCCATCAACTCGTATCTGAGATTTCGACGGTAAATTTTTAGGCTTTTGTACCCTAGAATTTTTTGGCCTTTTGGCATGGAGTGCTAAATTTCCTTAACATATTAATAGGTATTCTTTGAAAAAAAACTTTTGCTGTAAATAACTTAGCTTCTAAAATTGTGTGGTAAGAGGTCCCCAATAATTTTTTTAAAAAATTAAACATATAGGGCAATATCATGAATTCCTGCAAAGATGAATGCATTTCTATATGAATCCAGTTTCACATGTAAAATACTATCATGGAAAGATAACTTCCACGGGAAATTTCAAACACAAACACAGGCAGATAGGATCATCATCATCCAGCCTCAACAAGGTTCAACCATGAGCCAATTTTGTTTCAATTATTTCCCCACCCATTACTACACTGCAATAAGGATTTCTTTTAAAATGTAACTATAATTCCATTATGGCACCTAAAAGTAACTAAAAACTTTGATACATCAAATATTGTTTTATTTCCACAGTGAGCTCTTCTAAGATTATAGTTCACATTATAATCCAAATTGTAAATTTGTAAATCAAATCCACAAATTGTAATTTATAGATGATGATCAAGTCTCTCTTAATCCATAATTTTTCTTTGCAATGTAATTTGAGAAAGGTGATCTGTCCTGTGGCTTTTACTTAAGGCCTGTACTGCCATCCACCATGTCCCCCTGGCCCCTTCCAGTGCAGTGGAGGTCAGACTGAGAGGCTTGTTCAGGCTTAAGGCGGAACTTTCTGCAAGACTGTTCCATGGGTGGTATGTGTACTTACATTGTTACCACAAAGTTATTTCTAAGCCCCAGCAGCACCTGTGTGCAGAACAGAGCTGCTCCAGAGGCTCTCCAGGACTGTGACCTTCTGGAAGCACACCTACTGGCTGCCTGCCAAGGGACCCTCTGAGTAGGTTCAAAAGGCTTATGATTCAGCACTTAGCCATTTGTGCCATCTCAGGGCTCAGGGGGAAAAAAAGTGATTGCTAACTGATCATTGTCTAGATCCCATTCATTCATGAAGGGAGTAAAATGGTGATATCCTAGCATTCTTCATTAGCTGGAACATTTCTTTAAAAGTATGTTCCAAAGATAGCTATTGGTTGTTTTCCTCCCTGCACCCACTCTCCCCCACCTCACCCCACACACACAATGCCATTATTAATTCCCGAGTTTGACTCTGGCAGGCAGCATCTTGACTAATGCTAAAATGATCCTGTTTGGCCAGGGAGGCCTCTTTAAGGTGGCTCCTGACTTCTTGGACAGGGCCTGCAGTAACCTCGAATAGCTCCCCTGCCTCCTGCTATGAGTGTTTTCTAGGCTCTCCTTATACATGTCAAATCCCAGGTGTAAAATCAACTGGTTCCATGGAAGAAAATGGCACTTAGAGAGCACAACTGAGACATTCTGTTTGACTTTGAGTTCTGTAAAGCATGCAGGAGTGACTCTTCTACTCTTGGTTCCAGTAAACCTCTATGCGGCTGTACACCACTGGAGTTTAAGAAAGGGGCTCTCAGGTGGGAAAAGGACATGAACAGAAGTTTCACAGACATACAAATCTGAATGGCCAATAAACATGAGAAAATGTCCCCAATCATCAACCATAAGAAAAATGCAAATCAAAACCACAGTGAGATACACCGAACACCCTCAAGGATAGCCCAATTCAAAAAATCAGAAAGCAGTAAGTGTTGGAGAGGCTGTGGGGAGGTAGGAACGCATGCAAAAGGGGTATCTTGGGTAGCTACTGTTTCCAGAAATGCCTGGGGAGAGGCCCAGGTAGTATGGCAGGGGCCACTGCTGGCAGACCTGTAGGTATATACAGTCACTATGGAAACCAATTTGGCGATATCTAAAACAGATGGAAAGTGAGCTACCATATGACCCTGCAATTACCCTACTGGGGTAATTACCCTACCCAGAAGAGGCAAAAAAACAAACCATGACCAGACAACTGTGCTCCAATGTTCATCATAGCACAGTTCACAATTGCAAAGAGTTGGAAGCAGCCCAAATTTCCATCAACTGATGAATGGATTAAAAAGCTGTGGTACATACATATGGAGTACTACACATCGCTGAAAAGCAGTGATGAACGCATGAAGCACGTCACCACATGGGAAGAACTGGAGGAAATTATGCTAAGTGAAGTTAGCCTAGTGCAAAAGGACAGGTACAATAGGAGTCCGCCGAGGTAAGCTTAATTTTGAAAAATGGAAAAGAGGTATCTTGGGTAGCTACTGTTTTCAGAAATGCCTGGGGAGAGGCCCAGGTAGTAAGGCAGGGGCCAGACCAAATTCAGGGCTACATATGGTACCAACTGGAGTGGGGGAGTGGGGGTGGGGCGTGGGGTAAATGGTGATGGGTAGAGAGGGGGATGGGGTACTAACCCACCCAAGGGGAGCATATTGTTTATATCTCCACAGGGAAAGAGGAACCAAACAAACCCGTGATCCAGGATGTGAACGTAGCGTGACAGTATGGACTGGGGAACCAATGGAGGACACAACCCCAATCCCAACTACAGGGGCAGCCACCTCTCCACTAGGAGAGTTTGCCTTGGAGGTCAGCACTTGAAGCTGCAGCTTGGGGAGTGAGAGATGCCTGACCAGAGCACGAGAACAAATGAAGGGGAAGGAAGAGAGAATGGAGAGCATCCTGGTCCATGGAGCCTTCAAGATGATATTCCCACTCAAAATAGCCGATGCACAAAGGTCCTAAGGCCAGCCCCTCTATGAAATACAGCTATCATCACTGACCCAAGGTCTTTCGAGGTCAACAATGGAGAAACAAGGTCAGGATTACAGCCGGTCTGACACAACTGCACCAGGGCAAAACACCAAGAGTGTGCAACAGAGTGTGGAGCTCCAGATGGAGTGACAAGGATAAACCTTGGCACCAGGGAGTGGCACCCCATCCGACTCAACCAGGGGACACTCCTGGAGGTCAATGAACAGACCTTGAATTATTTACAGGTTTTTATATTGTTATTATTATTTTTTTACATATACATAGGATATTGGGTTTTATCATTGATTTTGTTTGGTTACTTCATTTTAGGAAGCCTTTTTTTGGTATTATTACCTTTACAGGTCTATCTAACTAAGATAGGCTGGATAAACAATCTGGAGATGAAAACGACGGGACTGATGGTTCCCAGGCAGGGGCCATGGGAGAAGGGGAGGGGGAAAAAAGATGGTATTGACCAGCCCAGGGATAAGGGTGTATCAATTGATCCAAAATTAGAGAAAAGGTGGGTGAGAGAAGTCCAATAGGGATTGATCAAGAGTAATGTAACAGAGAGAAAATACTGAAACCCAAATGGAGGCTGAGCATGATAGTGAGGCAAGAGGAAAGTAAAAGGAAATAGAGGAAAGAACTGGTAAAGGGCATTTATAGAGGTTTAAATACAGGCATGTACATAGGTGCATAAATTTATATGTGGCAATGGGGGAATAGATCAATGAACATATACTTATAGGCTTAGTACAACAGCAGATGGGCATTGGACCTCCACTCAAGTACTTCCTCAGTGCAAGAACACTTTGTTCTATTAAATTGGCATTCCATGATGTTCACCTTCCCAACACGCTCACTGAAGACAAATGTGTGCATAAGCAAATGTGGTGAAGAAAGCTGATGATGCCCGGCTATCAAAAGATGTAGTGATCTGGGGTCTTAAAGGCTTGAGTAAACAGGCGGCCATCCAGCTCAGAAGCAACAAAGCCCACATGGAAGAAGCACACCAGCTTGTGGGACCATGAGTTCTCAAAGGTATCAGTTATCAGGCTTTAAGATCTAAAAATCGTAACATTGCATGCTCACTTTCCTGATATGATCACTGATGACAAATGTGTGCATACTCAAATGTGGTGAAGAAAGCTGATGGTGCCCGGCTATCAAAAGATACAGCGTCTGGGGTCTTAAAAGCTTGAGTAAACAAGTGGCCATCCATCTCAGAAGCAACAAAGCCCACAAGGAAGAAGCACATAAGCCTGGCGACCATGACGTGTTGAAGAGATTTGGTATCAGGCACTAGAGAACTAAAATTATATCATTATAAATAGGGGGGAGAACAGATTGGTGATCCATCAGTAGGTGAAGTGACATCCTCTTACAGAGGAGTTGCAGGGAGAGGAGCCAGCTAAAGTACAGTCAAGTACTTTCTAGCCTGACAAGTCTGGCTAGAACAAGGGATGTACACTGGAGTCAGAAACATGGGGAATTTAGGATAGATGTTCCCTCAGGACTAGTGATGACAGTGGTAATATTGGCAGGATGGAGGAATGATGGAGTAGAAAGGGGGAACCAATTTCAGGGATCTACATATAACCTCCTCTCTGGAGCATGGTCAACAGGGAAGTGAGTGAAGGGACACATTGGCCAGTGTATGATAGGAAAAAGCAGTAATAATTTGCAAATTATTAAAGGTTCATGGGGGGGAGGGAGGAAGGGAAATATGGGGAGCTAGAACTGGGGGCTTAAGTGGAGGGAAGATGTTTTGAGAGTGAGGATGGCAACAAGTGTGCAAATGAGGCCTGCATACAATTGCTGTATGTATGGATCGTGAGGGGAGGTGTATGAGTACTCAATAAAATGATTCACTAAAAAAAGGGGGGGGGTTGCAAAGAGGAGTTTATATCAAGGGCTCAAGTGGAAAATGTTTGGAAATGAATGTGGCAACATGTATGCAAATGTGCTTGATATATGGAATGTTGTAATAGCTGTTAGAGCCCCCAATAAAATTATTTAAAAAAAAAAAAAGAATGGAGCTCTCAAAATGATGATAAAAAAATAACAAAATCATCCTTGTATGTTAACTCGGTACATCTACTTGGGAGCCAATTTTTTAATTTATATCAATGACCCTTATAAAATCTATAATCCAGCAATTCTAATTTTAGGAATTTGATTTTATTAGATTCAGGATTTTTCTTGTAGGATTAAAATAATGAGAAATTTGAGAACCATCTAGGTGTCCAAATAATTGGGAATTAGTTAAGTAAAAAAATATACAGTACATCAAAAGAACAAAATACTTATAGTTATTTTAATGATACAGTATCAATGTATTGTTAAATAAGAAAGGTGAAGTACAAAAGTGTGTGCATTTAGAGAAAAGTCAGGAAGGATGGATATACCCACAAATATGAACAGTGCAAACCGGGTTGCTTCTGTTTCCACTCGTGGCTCAGGGTCCGGCTCTCCTAGGCCATCAAATCAGGCAGACCCCATCCACCGCTTTCCAGTTTCCAAACTCTTGTTCTTGTTTCTGTTTTCTCAGTTGGCTTTGTCCTTGGAGTCTGCTCTTTTCTTTCCACAACTCTTTGTCATTTTAGTGGGCTTTCAGGGAAGAAGAGGGTGATAAATATTTTGTTCAACTCTCCATTTTTTACTTAGCATTCTGTTGCTTTTAATAAGACTGAACAGAAAGTCAGAAGAGTTGATCAATAATAAAATACATGAACTCCTGAAAACAGTGCACTTTGGCATATATGTAAGGCATGTAAACAATATAGCAACACAACATAGAACATAGGATTGGTTTGCATTCGAGTAATATAAAAGGTTAGATACAGAAAATGAAAACTGAATTGGTAATAAATGAACAAACGACTAGCAAGTTGTTTTTAATCAAGAACATAAAATCAGAAATGTTAAAACTGAAGCTGGGTTCTGTAATGCAGACTAATCATCTTTCTAGTTTCTTAGACATCAAAATATCTTGCTTTCAGAAAGCTAATTCTTACAACTGTAGTGACTTCTGGAAAGATACAACTGTCCCTAGCTGACTTTGAAACAATACTCGATTTGCTCTAGTTTGGGGAGACCTTAACCCTTGCAATGTGAACACTGACTGCCTCTGCTTTTGTCCCTAAAGGTGGGCTGTCACGTGTGCACTCACTACACTGAGTCTTGGACTGGTTTCCTGGGACAGCCATTAAGAAAACACCACAGCCCAGTGGCTTGAGCGATGTTATTGTCTCCCAATTCTGAAGGTTAGTAGTCCAAATCAGGACCAAGACCTCTCCAAAGGCTCTGCGGGAAGCTTTTCTAGGAGCTCTCTGAGAGCCCCAGCTACCTCTTGGCTTGCAGTTGAACACATCCCCAGTCATATAATCATTTTCCTGGTCTTTCTCTCTTCCTGAATAAGACTGTTGTCACTCAAATTAAGACCTCAAGTTAACTAATGACATCTACAAAGATCTCGTGTCCAAGCAGGGGCATGTTCACAGATTCCTGGAGTTAGAACTTTTGGGAGAACATCATTCAATCCATTAACCCTCTTACACCTTCAACAATACATACTTAAAGAGACATGAAGAAGACTTCTCAAATACAAGCACACACAATTTTATGGATGGACACCTATCTCAACTTAAGTGAAGTTAGGTCTTAAAATGTATGAACTAAAGAAACAGAGACAGGAGATTATGCTCGATTTTTATAAATCTTCAACTGTCACATGTCTACGAACATGAAAAAGTTAAGTTCCCAAAGTGCCTCAAAACCCAGACTGATCCAACAGGCTGAGCTTTCATTCTACAAGTCCTGATCAGAGCAGCAGATCCTGTGGGGACAAAACTCACCCCAGAAACAGCAGTCGCCTTTCTTTATTGTGAGCTGCTGGATTTTGCAAAATAGCAGAGAGATGTTTTAACCAACAAAAATGTAAGCGTTCAATTTTAAATAACAGTAACAGATTGCAACTATCTGATTTAATCATCAATATTGATGATTTATAAACAATTAAGATATATAGTTTGATGGTCTAAATTAACAAATAATTTAAAAATTATTTCATATCTATTCATTTAACAAATTTTTTTTACACCCGACTTAGGTTAAGAACAATAATTTGTGTTAGATTACTCTGCACGGGGCACCATCCAGAGTTTCCATGTTCTGTTCTCGGCCCAATTCTTTCTCCAGATAACACTGAAATGTCAGTTATCTCCTGATTCATTATAAATCTGACACAGCATGAAAATGTGGGCTTCAAAGTTTAAACTTTATTTATCATAAAACTAGATTTGTAAAGTAAATGAGGTACTTAACATTCAGAAACTTGTAAAATATCTACATAAATAAGACTTTAAAGTTGCCAAAATGACTCATTTCTTCCACCAAGACAAAAATCTTTGAATACTGATCAGAAACCATGTAGAGTGGTTAAGATTACTTGAATGTTCTTTGTGTTTACAGCCATCAGTAAGGGTACATTTCTGCATGGACTCTAAACAAGGTATACAGCCACCTATCTTTCTGTGGGAGTCGATAATCCTCTTTCCAATTCACAATCTCAATCACTCAGTAAGGGAAAGTTGTCGTGGGGGGAGCTTCTTGTGGCTTTCACAGTTCAAAAAGTATGGAACCTTCAAATTGATTTCATCAAGTCTATTTATTAATGCATTTCAAGTTTCAAAAATCCTTACATCTTTGCACAATACTTTTATTTTTTGCAATTTTTAGTAAAAATTTCCAAAGTGAACAAAAAGATACTGTATAAAACACAGTGGACATTAAACTGACAGTAGTATTAGATCCCATTTATCTTGATCATTTTGTTTTACCACATCTTGATCTGCAGTGGAAAGAGTTCAGTGCACATTATCTCTTTTCAGAAAACATTTAACTTAGACTCAAAATAAAATAGGGCAGTGTGTACCTGCCAAAATCCTACCACAGGATAACATTACAAGCAAAAAATTTACATGTTCCAAAGTCTACCACACTCAAGAAGTTACTAAGAACCCTTGCAGAATAAAAGTCACCATTTTAGAAATGCAAACCCATTTCCAACCTTTGCACAGTCCAAAAACAAAGGCATTTAAATGATTTAAAAGCAATTACATACATATATACCTACTTGTTTGTTTAGAATTATTTATAGTCTATCTGGGGTTCCATGTACAAAATTTGTCTCTAAATCATGTACAAAAAGCTGTATTTTGAAAAAAGTCACCACGTACTGTACAAGTTTACAAGGAAGAGATCCCATTATTTTCTCTAGCATTTTTGGCCTTGCTGGCTTGCGTCACATTATGAGAATGATTGTGTAAACCTTATACTCTTAAGAAAAAAAAGGGGGGGGAGCCCAAACATAGAAATCTTTTCAACCTTCCCTAAATTTGCCTCCTATGTGAAGCCAAGAAAATCACAGCTGTTTATTTCTAATATAAGGGACATAGTTGGAAAACAGAAGCAATATATATGTTACAAGCTTAATTTTTTATAATGCCTCCTTCCACTTCCTGCATAGCAATAAGCCTGTTAATACATCAAATGCTTTCGCTTCTTTTAAAATGCCAATTATTTACATAAGCTTAAAAAATAAATTTGGGATAGGGCATTGTGCTGTTTTATCTTTATTACTGTTAAAATATTTTAAGGTGGGGAGAGGGAATGTCAGAAGGCCTATCTACAATTTTTAACTAGTTGAGCAAATTACTCCTTAGTGGTTACCAATGATCAGTGATGGTATGCTGGGGGGGAGGAGTAGAGGAGGAAAACTGTTCAAATCTTTTTTTGACAAAATAAAGACACAGCTTTTCTTTTCCATATCAGACAGAAAGGGAATAAAACATAATTAGCATACTTTTAGGTATATGAAAAACACAAATAAGTAGGCTGCAAATAAAAAGAATCATCGACATGATTTCTACCAAAGCATGAAAGAGTTTTTTCACACATCAATTTAAATAATGGAATTGAATTAGAAAGTTTAAAATAAGTAAGCAGAAATCAGACATTGACACAAAGAACTAATTCTGAAATAGTATGCTGCCTACGTCCAGTTCTCACACTTCTGTAACTGCATCTCCTGTGCCCTTCTTAGCAGCCACTTGATAAAAATAAAATGAATATCAGAACCAACTCCATCGTAAGAAAAAGTGAAATTGATTCTCAGTTTAAACTGCCTGTGTAAAGCATTACAGAATCCTGGACCACTGAATACCACCATTCTCTGTTATCCTGAGTATGTCAATTAAACAGTAATTTTTCATTAAGAGCGGAAAAATTTTATAATACAAAGAAACATCCATATTGCAATTTCTGTTTACAATTGCACACAGAAGTACAGTGTACGTATGAAATACATGTCTGCATATAACAAGGTATGTACATTGGCAAGTGATGTCTCCAATGTTGAGGTGGCTGAGCCTCCTAGCCTTGAATGGCAGTTGAAAAAAATATATATATATCTCAATTTGTGATAAAAGTTTATCGAGAGCCAAGTCTGCCTGCAAGTGAAGAAAATGCAGCAACGAAGAACAGGGAACATGGGGCACATACTAATAGCCTATGACTCTGTGCCATTAGGTTAAAAATATCTGTCCATACGAAAATCAGGTTCCTTTTCCAACCCCCCCCACCCCCCAAATTGGAATTTTCAAGCTTTAAATTTTAAGTAATTCCACCTGGGCTGAGGACATGATTTCTTGCCATTTTTTTTTCTTCGACTGTTATGTATGAGGGTTTCATTTGGGGATGATGATGTAATAGGTTTCTCTTTGGAGTGAAGTTTTCCCACTGTAGGCACTAGGAAGAACCAAGGCAAAAGCTGCAGTTAACGTCTCATGTGTCCCATTTGATAACTCTCTCGGGGCCTTTGACGCTGGGGCTGCTGGATGGGCTGTGGAGGCCTCCTCCTCTTTAAAGTGCCTGGGGGTCACAAACAAAATGCAACACAGGCTCACTGTGAGGTTTCTAACATACAAACAAGACAAAACACAGCTGTTTTTTCAGTAAGAAAGGGTGTACTTCAGTGCTGTCAATTAAAACGCCTGTACAAGACACACATGTAAGGCTAAGCAGTTAGTGCCGTCACAAAAAAACATGTAGCCATAATAAAACTTTTTTTAAAGTGAGATAATTTTTAAGATTTTATTTATACCCTAAAACAGCCCGAATTAACACTATATCACCTGTTAATATAAAGAATTCCTAATGAAATCTTATCAAGTCTCCAAAGTCAAAGACATATTCTATATGTACAGCACTTCTCAGTTGAAATTAGGTGCATTTCGAATGCTCAGTAGCTACAAGTATGAAACAGAATAAGCTAAATTCCAAAGGATTTTGAGTGTCTTTGAGCCAAGGGCTGAGTCCTAATCTGCCTAACTTGCCTAATCTGTAAGCAGGATGATAACTAATTCTTACAGCTTGCTGTGAGGGCTACAGGGAAGGTCATGTGGAAGTATGTAGCCCTTTTTGTGAGGTTGTGATAAATGACAGGGTGTGGGGCATTTTGTTTTTCAGTTTTTAATAGTGGCACTTCCTTAAAACAAAAAAATAAAATCCCTGCTTCACTGAATGAATCATAATTTATAACAGTGTTGTTGTTGTTGTTTTTTTTGGGGGGGGGGGCCATCATTGCCCTCTAGTGGTCTTGAGAGCTACCCAGCCTTGCTCCTGGAGAGCAGCTGCTGGATTTGAACTGCCAAGCCCGTGGGCTGCAGACCCGCAGTCAACCACTACATCATTGGGGCTCAGCCCATTATAACAGTGTTTTTTAAAATGTCATGTGCCCCTTGGAATGCCTTAAAAATGGGCACAAATTCCATATTGCTAACCATGTGAGTCCAGGAAAAGCCAATGATGTCAAAATCAAATTTCCTTTGATTTCTACCGAGTGAATGCTCTAGCAGGACTACTGGATCCTGTGCCTGAAGATAGGGAAAGCCAGTGTGGTAACGAAAGGAAAATTCTATACACTGTAAAGGTAAGCTTTCATAAACTCCTAGTTTTCAAATACTCTCAGATTTTGCCTGTGGCTGTGGGAGGCAGTCAGAGAAGTGCTGCCTTTTACTCCGGTTTTCCCCATCTCTCAGTGTCTGCCCATCCACCCACAGTGAGCAGAGTTCTGGTCCAGTCAACATGGAGCCACGGACACCTTGTACACAGGGGATGGGCGACCAGGTAGAGATAAATGAGCGGAAGCAGTTGCTTCCTACACTTTTCTCCTCCAAACTCCTGGAGCTAATCTAAAGTTGAGTCATCCCTGTTTCCCAGATGGACCATGATCATCTCTTTTGTGAAGCTTCTATCCTACTGGAGTCTGTATTTTCCTATAAGTATCCTCCCTTGGAGAAACGAAGTTCATGGCAAAAAAATCATTTCAAATATATCACACACACAAGTGACACTCAGGAAAGATTAGCATTTAAAAGGCAGTTGGTTATTTGCTAGATTGGATTGATAAATAGCATATTTAAACATCAACTAAATCATTCATCTAGTAATCTCTTTTCCAAAGAGAAAGTACTATAAAATGAGTTACCAAAGACTCATTTATAATTCAGTTCCACCTGCTAAGTGGCTATAAGTTGTATAAATATTTACCGTCTTACCTGGAAGTGGTTTAGGAGGAGGCAACTTTGGATTACTACTTGGAGTATGAACACTGCATATCTTAATGAATCCGGCCATTAGCATGATCAAGGCGATTCCCATAAGTAACACTGCCCACCAATGAGCCTAGAAGTAAAAAAAATTTCCACTAAAAACCACCTATAAGATATTCTGTATCACAAAATAAAGAGCATATATCCAAATATATTTTATACCATATAAAATTTAGGCTAGAATATGATACGCTTTATTTTTGATAAACATTTATTGGTTGGGAGTTGCGCATTCACATCACATATATGTATCCATCTATTATTTCTTCAAGCACGTTAAAAAGTTTAAAGAAAAAAATCGGAATAAAAATAATAAAAACAAAAAAATAGGAATCATTCATAATCTGTCCTCTAGAATCTACATGAAACCACTCAACTTTATTTACTTTCAGTCTCTTTTCTACATTTTACTGCTTGCATTATACACATAAAAAACACAGTTCAAAACTGGGCTCATGCTACACAGTTATAAATATATAAATATCTGCAAAATTATATTGCACTTTTCCCATATTATTGAATGTTTTCTGGTTCGAGTATTACCTTTTGGGGAGAGGGGGCCCTTACTCTCCACACTATGCTGTTTGCTTTTTACATTCTACTTATGGACAGACCTTACAATAGTCTTCAAATGTTATTTCTCTGTTTTCCAAGAAGTACATGAAGAACCCAAAACACTAGTCTGTACAGTAACAAGGACTCTTTCTGCTCTCCACCACCAGTGGTTCTCAACTTTGGCTACACACTGGGATTGGCTGGAGAGTTTAAAAAACTCAGCAGAATCCCTAACTAGTTAAATGGGGATGGAAGTAGAATTCAGGTGCCAGTAAAATTTTTTTAAGATTTTTGAGATGTCTCCATTATACAGTACAAGATGAAGAACTATTACTCTTTATCAAGGGTCAGCAGACTTTTTCTGTAGAGGCCAGGGTGTAAATTATTTTAGGTTTGGCAAGCAATACTGTCTATGTCACAACTACTCAATTCTGCCACTGAAGTGCGAACTCAGCTACAAATGTAAAACAAATGAGTGTGGCTGCATTACAGTAAAATTTTACTTACAAAATCAATACTTCTCCCATAAGCCAGTTGTTTGATCATCCTTGTTCAATACTTACTATGTGACCCCTCAACAACAGTTACCTCATTCCATCTCACTATGCTTCTACCTACCTAAGAGAATGGGGAGGAGCTACCGCATCTGATTAAATGTAGAAGGAAAAGTTCTTATGGCTCTCATAATCAGTACTCACTTGGTAAAAAAAAAGTTCTCAACTGGAAGTAGATCTAAATATTCTCTGAGACACTAATTAAAAGGCGGACTCTCTAGCCACACCCTTACAGATTTTGATTCAGTTGTTCTGGGGTAGCATCCAGACAATTGTATATAATAAGCAAGCACAGCAATGATGAGTGTTTTCTCAGGACATACTTTCACCTGTGGCATGGGAGTATTCTGAACAAAGCAGCATCCTTGGCCCTCCTCACCTATCAAACGCCCGTGTTTCCCCACAACTACTACACTTACTCACATCACCCTTCCCTGAAGGTGTTAGCACCCCTCATACAATCCAGAAAGTTTGAAGAGTCAAGGGTCCAGAGGGTGTAGGATACATGAGTCTTCAGCTGATGGGTCGGTCCTATTACAAGATGTCTTTATAGGAAATAGAGGAAAGAATCAGGAGGCAAGGGACATTTATAGAAGTCTAAACACAGACATGTATGTACCTGTGTAAATATATAAATATAATGAGAGGGAAATAGAACTATGTACTCATATCTATATATTAAGAATTAAGGTTCCAGATGGAGATTAGTCCTCAACTCAACTTCTCCCTAACACACAAAAAAAGTCTGTTCTAACAATCTGGAATTCAGTGATGCTCACCTTCCCAATACGATTGCTGAAGACAAAATGGGTGCATATATGTAAGTGTGAAGAAAGCTGATGATGCTTGGCTATCAAAAGATATAACATCCGGTGTCCTAAAGGATTGCAGATAAACAAGCAGTCAACTAGTTGAGAAGCAACAAAGCCTACATGGAAGAAGAACACCAGCTTGTGTGATCATGAGGTGTCAATGGGCTCAGGTATCAGGCATCTAAGATCAGAATAAAATCATACCAAAGGTGAATGGCTGGGTGGGGGGTGGCCATGGAGTAGAGACCCTATGCCCATCTGTAGACAATTAGACATCTCCTCACAGAGGGGTCACAGGGAAGAGATAGCCAGTCGGGGCAGTATAGCACCAATGAAACACACAACTTTCCTCTAGCTTTGTGGTGCTTCCTTCACCCCACTATCATGACCTCAGTTCTACCTTACAAATCGGATTAGACCAGAACATACACATTGATACAGATAAGAGCCCACCACACAGGGAACCCAGGATCAACAAACCTTTCAGGGTTATCAAGGAGAGTAGAGATACCAAGAGGATTAGGGGGGCATAGAGGTAGAAAGGGGGAATCACAAGGACAATCTGGAACCCCTCCCAGGGGAATGAATAATGGAAAAGTGGGTGGAGGGCAATGTCAGACAATATAAGATATGAAAAAAATAATCTATAACTTATCAAGGGTTCGTGAGAGAGGGCATGTGGGGGAGAGAAGGGGAAGAAAGGGGGAGCTGATATCAGGGGCTCAAGTAGGAAAAAAATGCTTTGAAAATGATGATGGCAGCACATGTGCAAATGTGCTTGACACTCTGGAGGAATACATGGATTGTAATGAGATACAAGAGCCCCCCAAAACAGAAACAAAACAAAACGAGCCCCTAACAAAAGTATTTTTAAAAAGATGTCTTTCTGTTTCTAATGTGCATTATATTCTTTATCATATTTCCCTCCTTCAAGTCTTCCCTGATTAAATTCATCATCCACATGGACACCAGTGTTACGACCATCTAACTTTCAGAATTAACCATGCCAATTTCTCCATGTAAAATCCTTCTTTTAAAAGCTTCCATCAAAGAACTCTGAGCTAGACCACTAAGTGGGTGGAGAAAAGGAGAGCAGGGAGCTTTAGTACACTATAAAGATGAACAAAGTAGATAGCATGATTCTACTTTTTAAATATATGCATATAGTCTTACCGTGGTATAGACAGTTTTGGAAGGACACAAAAGAAATTCAACTTTGGAACACTGGGTTTCTGAGGTTAAAGGGCTTAATTTTATTGTTTTAATAAATCCTTTTATTAGGAGGTTCTTACAAATCTTTTAACAACCCATCATTCGTTGTATTAAGGACACTTCTGCATATGTTGCCATCAACATTTCCAAAACATTTTCTTTCTTTTTGAGACCTTGGTATCAGCGCCTCTCCATCCTACCCTCACCCCAACCCCCATGAATCCTTGATCAATCATATATTATTATTGTTGTTATTTCCTATCTTACATGGTCCGTTGCCTCCCTTCACCCACATTTCTGTTATCTGTCCCCCTTGGGGAGGGGCAGGGGGAGCAGGCTATATATCCAACCTTGTGGTGAGTTCCCCCTTTCTCCCTCTTCCTCCTCCCCTCATGGTATCACTATCCCCACTACTGTTCCTGAGAAATACTTATTTTTTAATGTATTGACTTTGTCAATTGCATCATAAAGTATTAACAATTTTTTTTGCTTTGAAAACAAAATTCATACTTACAGAACTTTTATATGCATTCCCTCTGATAAAAGCCTATCGGTAACTATTACGACTGAAGCTAGCTCTGGCATTACTTAGCCAAACTGTTTCTCTGTTCCTGTCTTCTCTATCCCAGCAAGGTACTTGAGCTAATTTCCTGCAACCCCATTACCTAGCCACAAAAAAACACCTGTGGAAGTGATTTTACAGATGAATCATTATTCTAAATGCCTGCCTCAGAACACTCTAGGTACATTTATGATTTTCCAATTAACTATCATACAAATAGTGTGACGAGGCTCCTACAAACAAAATGAAAACATAAAAAAACATGCTTCTGATATTTCTAATCCTAGTTTTTCAGTATCCAGACTGTTTTACGTCAAGATAAATGCATGTTGTTTGGCAGTAAGACAAGCATATTATATAGACAGTCTAGTTTTAATAATGGCTCTATCTTGGCACGGGGGCCCTAGAGAAGGTTCAGTATTCTTTTAACACAGCATATCTGGTCAATCCTAGTTTTCCCAATGCCCAATACTTAAGGTGCTTTAGAGGAAATAAGAGCTTTTTAAAATTTAGTGTCTGGGGAAGCAGAATATGGCAGTGGATTCAAGATAGCAAGAAATCTAAACAGAATGTCGTATTTGAGGATTGTGGAGTATGGTCATGTTGGTAGAGGTTTGTTTCCTAATGGTTCCTTTAACCATTGTAAGGTAAGTTGCATTTTATATATAGTATAGTGTACAATCAAAGCAAAAAATACCAAGTACTAGTTGATACGGTATATTCTCGTATATAAGCCAAGTTTTCAGCACATTTTTATGCTGTTTTTGTAGTAAAATTAGATGCCTTGGCTGATATTTGGGTTGGCTTATACTCTAGTAAATATGGCAAATTAAAAGGGGCTTCAAAAAGTCACTAAAAGATGGAATTAAAAGACAAATTTTTCCATGAGTTTTTAAAACCCTATCGCACATGATCCATCTAAAAATATAGTAACACAAATTGTCTACCTTTTAGAGTCAGAAGAAAGGCCTGCTATCACCGTATATACTGGAGTATACGTCAACCCAAATTTCTGATATTCTTATCACAAAAACTGCATTAAAATGTGCTGAAAATCTAGCTCAAAAACAGCAAGTTCACGAGGAAGAAGTACACCAACCTATGTGATCCTGAGGTGTCAATAGAATCAAGTATCAGGCATCAAAGAACAAAAAAAAATCATTTCATTGTGTGTTCATCTTCCCAAAAGGATTGCTGAAGACAAATGGGCACATAAGCAGAAGTGGTGAAGAAAGCGGATGGTGCCCAGCTAGCAAAAGATAGTGTCTAGGGTCTTAAAGGCTTGCAGGTAAACAAGTGACCATTTAACCCCAAAACAACAAAGCCCACATGGAAGAAGCACACCAGTCTGTGTGATCACGAGGTGTTGACAGGATCAGGTATCAGGCATCAAAGAGAAAAAAAAAATCACATCATTGTGAATGAGGGGGGAGTGTGGAGTGGAGACCCAAAGCCCATCTGTAAGCAATTGTATATCCTTACAGAGGGTTGTGAGGAGGAAATGAGCCAGTCAAGGTGAAATGTAGCAATGATGAAATAAAACTTTCGTCTAGTTCTTAAATGCGTCTGCCCCCACTATCATGACCCCAATTCTATCTTACAAATCCAGCTAGACCAGAGCATGTACATTGAAAAAGATAGGAAATGGAAACACAGGGAATCTAGGACAGATGACCCTTCAGGACCAGTGGTGAGAGTGGCAATATTGGGAGGGTGGGGTCCAAAGGGGATACCCATTATAAGGATGTACATATAACCTTCCTGGGGGGGGTGTATGTATGTATGTATGTATGGATTGTGATAAGAGTTGTAAGAACTGAAGGCAATACACACAATTTTTGTTTTTCATATAAATGATAATACAGAAATCTATTTCATTCATCTAGCAAAAGCAACTGAGACCCTTTCTGCTAAACCAGAGATAATATTGCATCTTTATTGTTAACAGTTTCTTAAGTGATAGCTGTGTAGCTTATGAGAGCTCCATTTTCAACAAGTAAGACATTTTTGTTAAATAATTTTAAAAGAAGTCATTAAATTGCAGGTGATGATTTAAAAAAAAATTGGGAGGGAAAAGTTAGGGTTCTCAAGATTTAGTAGTAACCAACAGGTACAAAGTGAGTGGTCTGGGGTGGGCCCTAATCTATGAATTCCAATCAAGTTCCCAAGTCATGTTGACACTGCTGCTTCGGCAACTAAGTTGGGGGCTTTGCTCTATGTCAAAGGCCAGCAAACATTCCTGTATAAGGCCAGGTAATAAAATCATTTTAGGCTTTCTGGGCCATTCTGTCTCCATGAAAATTAGTCAACTTTATACAAATACAAGAGGGCGCCACAGGTAATATGTAAATTAATAGATGTGGGTTGAGCCCCGGTGGTGTGTGATTGTGTGCGGGACTATGGCCCACTGGGTTGGCAGTTCTAATCCAGCAGCAGCTCTCCAGGAGCAAGGCTGGGTCTTCTATTCCCACTAGAGGGCAGTGATGTCCCACCCAAAAAATTAATAGGTGTGGCTACTTTTCAATTAAAATATTATTTTGAGATACTGAAATTTGCATTCCTTAAGTCACCCCCTATTTAAAAAAGAAACAATCTCAACAGATTTATTTATAAATGCTTTGAAACTTCAATGACATTTTGACAAATCCAATGACTATCTACCAATCTGTACTGCCCAGAACAGGACCCTTTCACAGGAGTCGCTCAGACTATCAAAAAACACATTATTTCCTATGGTCTTAGTAACCAAGACACTGCTTCTCTATCCATCTCCAGATGGGTCTGCCCACATGCAGACATGCCGTATACAAGTACCCGGTGTGAAGACTCTATTATTCGTGCTACACTGTGCTTCAAGACAAAATCTCATTTATTTGTAACCAGAAATAAATATTTCACAATATATAATTACATAGTTTTTGTGACCATTATGCTTCCATTATGTTCAGTTTATAACAATGAAAATACATCCTGCATTACAATTCATCATAGTAGCAAAATAACAGTTGCGAAGTAGCAACAGAAATATTTTCATGGTTGGAGGTCATGAGGAGCTGTAGTAAAGGGTCACGGCCTTAGGAAGGTTGAGAACCACTGCTCTATCACATCATTTCCTAAATACCAGTCATCTGGAACCACGGTTCTTTCTACATTACACTCCGAATCAGGAGAAAGAAAGCTGTGGAATACTACAGAAAACAGATCAAAAGCCACCCAAGGCCACAACACTGCAAAGTCTGAGAAAAGAATCCCTCAATCCTATCAAATATTTCTGATACCACAGAATCCCCTAGTAACCTACATTATAAACTAGAAGAACCCAACAAGAGTAAAGGTCAAACCACCCATAACAAAACTCTGCTACACAAGAGAACTCTGCACATACCACCAATGAGACCAGTCATTTCTAAGGAATCAAATGTTTGCTATTTTACGGCTTGACTTAGCTGATGTCCACAATCACAGCAATGGCCAAATAGTAATTTTTAGGTATCATGAACCATAAGTGCAAGTGAATGTCAACAATGAAAATTGAAGACACTGTATTTTACACGAGAAACCCATATAAAATATAAAGGTAATTGATTATTCCAGAACATAGAACATGACAGAGTGTCGTTAATTTGTTTTAATAGGTATTTCATCAAATATTCACCTAAAATATGTCCTTAAAAACAAATACATTGCTATCAATTCTAACTAATAGTTACTCTGCTGCACAAGACCTCTTTAAAGTACTAAAAAGCAAAGCTATTACTTTAAGGACTAAAGGACGCCTGACCCACACCATGGTATTTTCCATTGCCTCATATACATGACAACACTGGACACTGAATACAAAAGAGACCAAATGAGAAAGGATGCAGTTGAATTGTGGTGCTAGAGAAGAATATTGAAAGTACCATCGACTGCTAAAAGGACAAATTTAGCTGTTTTGGAAGAAGTATGGCCAGTGTGTGCCTATTGGCCACAGCTCCTTCACGGTAACATGTTGTCAGGAGAGACTAGTCCCTGGAGGAGGATGTTATGTTTGAGAAGTCCTGACACACAAAAAGAGAAAGACCCAAATGAGAGGGACTGACACTCCAACAGCAGCAATGGGTTAACGCAGGGGGACAATGTGAGGATGGCAGAGGACTGGGCAGTGTTTCTTTCCATGGTCCGTAAGATGGCTCTGGGCTGGAACTGACTTGGTAACAGCGAACAAGAAGAAGCAACTCTCGACAGGACAGCCTCCAACTGTTCCTAGGGTTCCTAAGATGATCGGCTCTGAAGGAAGCAGACAGTGTCATCACTCTTCCTGTGGAGTAACCAGTGGGTTCAAACTGCTGGCCTTGCCATTAGCAGTCCAAGTCTTTACTAGTTACATGTTAAGAATCAGAATTTAACAACACTTTAAAAGGAAACACAAAGCTGCTGTTGAGTTGACTCACTCCGACTGAGCCTCTCTCTATGCTGTACCCTTCAGGTTTTCAAGGCTGTGACCTCACAAGGCAGACTGTCACACTTGCCTGCGGAGATGCGTCTGAGCAGGTTTGAACTGGCCACCCTTTCAATTGGCAGTTGAACGCTTAATCATGCGCCATACTTGGGGACTTTGAAAAGGCTAACATAGCACAAACAGGGTTTATACAGGAAGGTAAGAATGATTCCAAAGAAAATTACCTCATATAATTCTTTGCATGAACACACTGAAAAGGAAAAATTATTTCTATTTAATATTCTTACATGAAAATAAAGCTTTTAACAAAATGTTTAATAAAAAATAAAGAGAATAAAGGAGATTTTGAAATCTAGATAATGGGTCAAAAATTAGATTATAGAGAAAAGTTTAAAATATTATTATTCTCAAATATGATTTCCTATCTGGAAGTCAAACATATCCAGCACAGCATATACTCTAGAATATAATAGTTAGGTTCCCATTAGATTTTTTTCCTGCACAGACTGTTTCCGTAGTAGACAAGTACACCAGATTTAATAGATATAGGAAAAACAAAAAGGGACCCAGAAAGGTAAGTTGCTCAGAGTCACTGAGGTAAATGGAGGTGACTAATGCCATATGGTCAACTTGAATTGTTATCTGAGTCCCAAGCCTGTGCTTTTTACAGCAGCTTAGTGTCAAAACAGACCTATAGCTTAACAGACGTTTAACTGTATACCTATTGTGCACCAAGCACACAAATATAAAAATGAATCACATATGTACTTTCAGGAGATGTATATTAAGTCTAAGTCTACTGCCCAATATATGGTTTGATAATCAAATCTCTTGAATCCAATTTCAAATATCCTCCATTTATACAGTTTTTAAAAATCACATTTTAAAAACCAATTAGCAAAAAAATTACTAAGCCTACCTATGGACAATAAACATCA
>PVJH01017436.1:0-47821 GCA_004026705.1 Nesogale talazaci | reverse complement strand
TGGATGGATGATGGATGGATGGAGGATGGATGGATGGAGGATGGATGGATGGATGGATGGATGGATGGATGGATGGATGGAGGGAGATCAGAGTTGTAGGAGCCCCCAATAAGATGATTTAAATTTTAAAGAGAGAGAGAGACAACTATAAGAGCACAATGCGCTCTTACATGCACACCCAAACCCCAAACCTAACCCTCTGCCGTGGGGCTGATTCGACTCACCGAGAGGGGCTCTATAGGATAGAGAAGCACGCCCCACCCAGGGTCTCCAAGACTGTAACTTTTTTTGGGGGGGGCATCACTGGTGGTGGGAGTAGGAGGCCCAGCCTTTGTTCCTGTGGAGCCGCTGCTGGAACTGAACCTCTATTCCAGTGGGCTGCAGTCCCGCGAACAACCACTACACCACCGGGGCTTTTTTTTTTAAAGATCATTTAATTGGGGGCACTTACAGCTCTTCTAACAATCCAGACATCCAGTGTATTAAGCATATTTGTACATCGGTTGTCATTTTTTAAACTTTCTAGACATTTACTTTCCAGCTGAGCCCTTGGTATCGGCTCCTTTTCCCCCCTCTCCCCTTCCCACCCTCGTGAACTATTGATAGACTATTATTGGTTTTTTTTTGTTGTTGTTGTTGTTTTGCATCACTGCTCTCTGGTGGTGGGAGTAGGAGACCCAGACCCACTACTGGAATTGAACCTCCGTCCCAGTGGGCCGCAGTCCCGCGCACCGGGCTCACCGGGGCTCAGCCCCCAGTTTTAATTTCTTACTAAATAAAGTGGGAAAAAAATTCAAACACAAACATTTGGGCAGAGCTGCGTTAAAAACAAAAACACAAAATTGACACATCACACGATTCCCGTTCTAAATGGTGTCACTAAAGATGACTGTTGGAAGGGACTCTTTCAAGCTCCTTCTCTGAGGCCAGTATTATTATACCCTTATTACGCAAATTGGATGCGTAAACATCACAGGAAAAAGACCGATCTCTCTGATAGATGGGAAAATGTCCAAAACACTTGCCAACAGAATCCAGCAACACAGCAAGACTATACATCATAACAAAGCGAGAATTACCCCGGGGGGGGGGGCAACGTTGGTTTAACACCCCCAAATCAATGAATGTAACACACTATTAGATTGAGACTAAGTATTAAAAAAAATAAGATAATCTCAATAGATGCGGGGGGGGGGGGAAGATAACAAAATCCAACATTTCTTCATGATAAAAACACCTGTTGGGGGCTGAGCCCCGGTGGCGTAGTGGTTGTGCTCGGGACTGCGGCCCACTGGGATGGAGGTTCAATTCCAGCTCCACGGAGCAAAGGCTGGGCCTCCTACTCCCACCACCAGAGGGCAGTGATGCCCTCCCCCAAAAAAACACCTGTTGGGTGCCATGGAATCAGCCCCCAGACCCAGCGAGCCCTGCACAGCAGAAGGAAGCACAGCCCGGTCCTTACCACCGCTTCCATAAGTGCAGCCACGGTGTAGGACCAAGTCTTGCCATGCTTGCCCCTAAGAAGCACTCTGGTCTTTTCCTTCAGCACTCCACGATTCTTTTGATTGTCTTCTCCAGCACCGCACTGCAAGTGCCTGGATCCGTCTATGGTCTTGCTTTGTCCGTGTCCAACTCTCACATGCAGGTGAGGGGACAGAGCACGCCGTCACTGGGCTCAGGCCCACCTCAGTCCTCAAGAGAAACAGCCTTGCTCTTCAGCGTTCTACGGCGGTCTTGTGCGGCAGAGTCACCCGATGCCACACATCTTGTGATCTCTCGACTGCTGCTTCTACGGGCACTGGTTTGTGGATCCACGAAAGGCGGCATCCTTGACGACTTCAAACTTTTCTCCATTTATCATGATGTGACTTCCTGGTCCACGTGTGAGAATGTTGGCCTTCCATACACCGCTCTAGAACAACCCACGCTAATGGCTACAACCCTTGACCTTCATCAGCAAGTGCTTCTTTCGACTGCTCCTCACTTACAGCAAGCAAGGTTGTCATCTGCATACCGCGGGTTCCTCCAATCCTGGGGCTGCACTCTTCTTTGTATACTCCAGCTTCTCTGATGACCCGCTCGGTAGATAGACTGAACGACAGTGGTGGGAGGGTACAACCCGGATGCACCCTTTTCCTGATCTAAACCCTACAGCATTCCCTTGTTCCATTCACACAACTGCCTCTCGATCCTTGTACAAGGTCCAATAGAGCACCATGTAGTGTCCCAGAATTCCTCTTCTTCTCCAGATTTACAAACCACAGTTTATGAGGTTCCACACACTCAAATGACTTGGCGTGGTCAATCAAACGCAAGTGACCATCTTTCCGGTATCCTGTGCTTTGAGCCAAGAACATCTGACGTCAGCAATCCTATCCCTTGTTCCACAGCCTCTTTCTGAATCCAGCCTGAACTTCTGACAACTCCTTGTCAGTGGGCTGTTGTAGCCGTCGCTGTATCATCCTAAGTCAAGGTTTACTTGTGTGAGACATCAGTGACAACGTCTTCGAGTTTGAGCAGTCTGTTGGGTCACCTTTCTTTCGCATGGGTACAATTAAGGCTCTCTTCCGATCGGTTGGACTGGAAATTTCCTGGCATAGATGAGTAAGTGCTTTGAGTGCTTTTTCAACCTTCTGAAACATGTCAAGGGGTGTTCCTGGAGCCTGTTTTTGGCTCATGAATTCAGGGCATTCGGCTTGAACGTCTTCCTTCAGCACCACTGATCATATGCTACCTCCTGAAATGGGGGACTGTCCATTAGTTCTACCTGGTACAGTGACTCTGAACTCCATCCCTCTTCTCTTGCTGTTTCCTGCATCTTTCAATATTTTGCCCATAGAATCGTTCGAAATTGCGATTCGAGGCTTGGACTTTTCTTTCTTTGAGTTCTTTCTGCTTCAGGTACATCAAGCATGTTCCTCCCCCCGTTGGGCTTTTCTAATTCGATTTCCTGGCACATTTTGTTACAATATTTGGCTTTGTCTTCTCCAGCTGCCCTTTGACCTTTGCTCTCCGGCTCCTTGAGTCCGTCACTCTTCCGCTTGTTTTAGCTGCTCTTTGATTAGGAGCAAGTTTCAGAGTCTCTTCTGGCAGCCACTTTGATCTTTTATTTCTTCCCTGCCTTTTTAACGACCTTTAGCTTTCTTCACGATGGAGGGTCTCGGTGTCCTGCCACAGCTCACAGAGACAGAAGAGAACGTCTTCACTTTGATACGGGCTTTTTGTAGCGGCCCGTGGCTAGTATTGGACTTCCTGGCACAATGCTAAATGGCTTTTATCAGGAACGAAGGCAAGGTGCCGTTCGAAGGTGGCGCAGTGGTTATGTGTTCGGTTGCCAAACACAAGGTCAGCAGTTCGAAACCACCAGCTGCTCTACAGGAGAAAGACAAGGCTTTCTATTTTTTTTTGGGGGGGGGGGCATCACTGCTCTCCGGCGGTGGGAGTAGAAGGCCCAGCCCCACGGCTGGAACTGAACCTCCGTCCCAGTGGGCCGCAGTCCTGCGCACAACCACTATGCCACTGGGGCTCAGCCCAGGGCTTTCTATTCCTGTAAAGAGTCACCATCTCAGGAACCCACAGGGGCTGTTCTACTCTGTCCTAAGGGATCACTGCAAGCCAGCACGGACTGGACAGCTGGGGGCCTTCTGAGGAAGATGAGGAGAGTCACTCTTGGCCCTTCTGATGAGCGCAGCCCTGAGTGTTCCAGCACAGAGATGGGGTAGGAAAAGAAAAGGTATTCTGCTTGGGAAGCAGGAAGATGGCATGGGCCTATCTACGGAAACACTGGAAGGAATTCACTCAAACAAGGCCCAAACCAGTAAAACCAAGCCATTTGCGTGATTCAGGAAGGTCGATCTATGCACATTAGCGAGACGATCGGCAGATGAGACTGAAACAAAGCCATGGACAAGGTCCCAGGGAATGAAAGCTTAAGGGGTAAATGCAGGAAAAGCACACAGGGCATGTTCTCGGATACCTGGAAACATTGTTGAGGGCGGAGAAAGGAACCGGGCCTAAATGCAGACACAGTGGTTTGTACTTCTACAGACTGAAAAAAAATCCCTCTCAAAATCCCGGCTAACTTCTCTTTTTTGCCAAAACTGATAAACCAATCCTCAAATTCAGGGCACTCAGATGAGTCAAAGGGAAAAACATGAGAAGACGCGTACTTCCTCAGGTCAAACCTGACTGCAAAGCTTCTCAGCAGGACAGATGGCTCCACAGAAGAGGCTTTGCAACCAACAGTGCTGGGGCAACTGGATCCCCATACGGGAAAGCAAAAGGGGAATACAAAAGAATAGCACTGTATACAAAAGAACAACTCACAAGGGATCCTACATAAACACCTAAAACTATACGGTGCTTAGAAGGAACCATGAAGAAGTCATCTCTATGACCTCACCTCAGGCCATGGTGTCTCAGGTACGACACCAAAAGTTCAAGCAACCAACAGGTAAACAGATCAACTGGGCGCCATCAAAATTTAAAAATGTGCTTTAAAGAATACCAGGCAGAGAGCAAGAGCCAAACTCACAGAATGGGAGGGGGTGTTTGAAATCTGCACCCACTGTTCTGAAGTCCCCTTGCGGAGCTGCAACGGGAGCCCTGGGGGTGAAGTGGCCTCCAGGGTCCTGGCAGTCGGAAACCACCAGTGGCACCGTGGGAGAGACTGGGCTTCCACGCCCAGCAGCAGCTCTGTCTCGGAAACCACAGGAGTGGCTGTGACTCAGCGTTGGCGTTTGGTTGTTGCTCCCTACACGGCTGTGAGGAGCCCTGCTCGCTCGTGGTTAGCTGCAGATGGGGAGGACAGCGTGAGAAACCACCAGGTGGTCCCAGGGAGAAAGACGAGGCTGGCGACTTCCGTGGCTACCCAGTAAGTGGGGGTGGGGGTCAGCAGAGAGAGGGAGCTTGAGGGGGCAAGCGATGAACGTGGGAGGAGGCGGGAGCATGAGGACGGACTGTGATCGTGTCAACAGAACTCTTTGGAAAAGGCGAGTTAACTATGGAAATGTGCGATACATGAATGAAGACTCTACCAAGAAAATGACTTTTTTTAAAAAGGGAGAGAGAAAGAAACCAAACAGCCCATGGTGACCATAATTTGGAAAGGAGATCCGGAATGGCTGTACAACAGGAAGGGCACAGCCAGGGCCACTGCATTATATACAGAGAAACTATTGGCTCGGACAGCACTTTGCTGTCACAATTTAAAAAATAATGCCATGAGTAATGAGCACAAGGAAAAAAAGTCCTAGAATCAATGGTGATGGCGCTTGTACAATGCTTCTTGATAGGATTAAAGCACTGAATTGTATGGCGTGCATGAGGTGCCAATAAAACTTTTTTTTAAAAAGAAAAATAAAGAAACGGGAAAAAAGAGGCTAGAGTTTGGTGTGGAGAAAAAAGGACTTTAATGACAATAAAAGATGTCATTAAAGTAATAGTGATACTAATAATAATAATAATTATTATTATTACAGGCTCAGAAAACCACAAAGGTAGCACTACCCTGTCCAATAGAGTCTTTTTTTTGTATTTTTGTTTGTTTGTTTTTGGGGTTTTTTTTTTGGGGGGGGGCACCACTGCCCTCTGCTGGTGGGAGTAGGAGGCCCAGCCTTTGCTCCTGTGGAGCTGGAATTGAACCTCCATCCCAGTGGGCTGCAGTCCTGTGCACAACCACTACGCCACTGGGGCTCAGCCCTGGGGTCTTTTTTTATAACATCATTTTATTGAGGGCTTGTACAACTCTTTTTTTCTTTGTACACCTCTTATGACAGTTCATATATACATCCACTGTCTCAAGCACATTTGCACATATGTTGCCATCATCGTTTTCTTTTTTTTTTGCTTTTTTTTTGGGGGGGGGCATCACTGCCCTCAGGTGGTGGGAGTAGGAGGCTCAGCCTTTGCTCCTGTGGAGCTGGAATTGAACCTCCATCGCAGTGGGCCGCAGTCCCACGCACAACCACTACGCCACCAGGGCTCAGCCCCATCGTTTTCAAAGCACTTTCTTTCTACTTGAGTCCTTGGTATCAGCTCCTCACTTTTCCCCTCCCTCCTATAGGGACTTGATGAGCTGGAATTGACCTGATGGCAGTGAGCTTGGCTTTTGAGGTCTACAAAGCCACAGCTAAAATGATGATATATAACTATAATATATGGAGCTGAGCCCCGGTGGCGTAAGTGGTTGAGTGCGGGACTGCAGCCCGCGGGCTTGGCGGTTCAAATCCAGCGGTGGCTCTCAGGAGCAGCACTGGGTAGCGCCCACGACCACCAGAGGCAGTGATGCCCACAAAAAAACAAAAACAAACTATAATATATGAAGAACTTCTACAACTTTATAAAGACAGCTAAGTGACACCCCAATTTTTTAAAGGAAATGCTTTGAATAGATTTTCCTCGAGCTAAGATCTACAAATGGCGAATCTCACTTGAAAAAGCTGTTCAGCCTCGTTCGTGATCGGGAACGTGCAAATCCAAACCACGCCAGAGGAGCGTTTCACAGAGTGCCACAAGGCCTCAGCCCCGGCTGGAAGGCACTCAAAGTGCCCCTGGAGGAGAGCTGGCCTTGATCGTGGGGGGAGTGAGTTCCGTGGGCCTTCCTAGGCTGACGGGGAGTGACTCAAAATGACAGGAGACAGCTGCCAATACCCACTTGCAATGGAAGCATGCAATGTGCAAAGGATGAAGCCAGGAAGACTGGAAACCATCAAAAATGAAACAGCACGCATGAAGATCGATCACCGAGGCATGAGTGATCTGGGATGAACTGCTACTGGAAGTTGGACAAACATGATGGGAATGGTGTCACGTTCATCGTAATAAAAGGACATTTCAAGCTCTGTCCTAATGTCTAGTACTGTCAAGGGCAGGATCACAGCTACACGTCTGCCAGAAAGACCGGTTACTGCAACCATTATTCAAACTGACAAACCAAGCACACGTGCCCGCAATGACAAAGGTGAAGGCTGCAACCCACTTCTGCAGTGTGAACTTGACCAGGCCTGCAGTCAACAGGCATGGACAGTCATGGGTGATTGGATGTGGAAGTAAGAAAAATGGAGGGACTAGCAGCTGGGAATCCTGGCCTTGGCAACAGACATGGCACTGGAGAGGCCACGATAGAATTTTGCAAACTGAGGACTTAAGTCCTGGCAAATACTTTTTTTTTCTCAGCAACATGAACAGATTGACACGTGGACCTCGCCAAATGGAAAACACAGGAATAAAGCTGGCTCTATCCATGAACAGAGCTGACAGGGAAGCTTACTATCATCGGTTAGGGTGAGGTCAGGGGCCGATTATGGACCAAATCATGAATATCGTGCTCTTCTTTGTTAAAAACCATTGTCTTGGATCCAGACCACTCAACAGTCCAATCATATCCACTGATCATCACCACGAGCAATTTTAGAAACTTTTCTTCTTTCTTGTGCATCTTGTTATTAAGAAGCAGATCACTGCTTATTGATACGCAAGGTCGAGCAGATGCTGAAGAAGATGAAAAACAAGTTCATTAGGGGGCTATCTCGCCTGAATGTCGAGACTCGCTCAAGAATAGCTGTAAGTCTCTGAACACTAACAATCAAAGCCTGGACTCGTGGGAGGACATCATGGCTGAAGAAAACAAAAGGTCACCAAAAAGACAGGAAATGAAGGACAAAATGGATGTCAAAGGAGACTCCACATGGCGCTCTGAACGTAGAGTAGTACCTAACGTCAAGGAAGGAACTGAGAAGAAGAGCCAGGCAGGAGAGTTCAGAGGGCAGCTCAGAGAGCAGCGACCACGCCTGAAAGAGCTGGAGCTAGGAAACCCCAAGGAAAAGCACCTTTGCCATTTCTCAAGCTGCAAGAACGGAAGGGGGGGTGTGCGTTAAAACCAAGCCTTGATTTGTAATACAGAAGAGTCTACGGACACATTCTCGAACGGCACAGGAAGCCGACCAAGAAGTCGAAAGGAACACACAGAGGCACTGTATCAAAAAGAACTGGTCATCATTCAACCATCGCAGGAAGGCACCATGATCAAGAACCAATGGTACTAAAGAAATTCTAAAAAAAATAAAAAGACAACAATGAGCCAGTGGTACTGAAAGAGGAGGCCTGAACAGCACTAACGGCATTGACAAAGTGCTCCAGGCCCTGACAGCATCCCCACTGGGATGCTTCAATATACAAAGGCCGCACTGGACGTGCTCACTTGTCCCTGCCAGGAGGTTTGGAAGACCAATGCCTGGCCAACCGACTGGAAAAGAGCCTTCTTTGTGCCTCTTCCAAAGACAGACATCTGTGAACCACCCCCCTCTCAAATGCGGAGAGCATCACAGTCATTCAGACGGCATGCAAGTAAAATTTTGCTGAAGGTTAAGTCAACGGTTGCAGCCACACACCCCTAAGTAACTGCCAGCAAACTCAGAAGAGGGCGTAGGATGAGGACGATCCTCGTCGATGTCATTTGGAGCGTGACTGAAAGCGGATAATGCCACAAGCATCTTTACTTGGGTGCTATTGACTGTGCTGTAGTTGACTCTAAGAGACGCGAGGGGAAAGAAAGGAGGGTTCCGGAACACCTCACCGTGCTCCTGTCAACCTGCGCGCTGACCATGCGGCAGTGGTGCTCACACAGCAAGGGGAAGACCTTGTGGTTTAAAATCAGGAGAGGCGTGTGTCACGACTGTTTCCTTTCACTGTACTTCTCCAGTCCGTCTGCTGAGCACATGGTCCGAGGCGCTGGACCAAGTGAAGAATGCAGCACGGGGATCCCAAGGAGATCCACAGAGGGATGACACCGCCCTGCTTGCCCAAAAAGGACTCGGGGCACGCGCTGATCAAGATCGAAGACTACATACAGTCTTCGCTGTGAATCACACCTCAACATTAATAAACGAAACCCCTCAGAAATGGACCCATCAGCAATAGCACGCGTGGAGAAGAGACTGAAGCTGTCCAAGATTTTGTCTACTCTGGCCCTCTCAGCAGTCAGCAGTCCGGAACACAAGCAAGACTGACACTGGGCAATTTTACGACGAAAGACTGCTTGAGAGGTCCGAGGGCAGAGCTGTCACTGAGACGTGTTCTGGCCCCATGCCTTGGTCCTTCCAACCACCACTCCCAACAGCAGGGACCCACAGTAGGTCGCTCTGGTCAGCCCTGACTCCGTGGCAGTGGGCTCGGGTTCCGGTTTTCTGTGCAAAGGAGCTGGACAGTGAACCAGGAAGGCGGCAACATTCCAAGTGTTGGGTGGGTGAAGAAGACGGAATGTGCCACGCACTGCCAACAGAATAGACAAGACCTGGGTGGGTTTAAAAAAAAAAAAAAGAATAGACAAGCCTTTCTTGGAAGTACAGTCAGAGGACTCCTTAAAAGTGAAGCTGCGGCTGAGCCCTGGTGGCGTCGTGGTTGTGCGCGGGACTGCGGCCCACTGGGATGGGGGTTCGATTCCAGCTCACAGGTGCAAAGGCTGGACCTCCTACTCCCACCACCTGAGGGCAATGATGCCCCCCCCCAAAAAAAAAAAAAAGTGAAGCTGCTGGCAAGGTTTTGGAGGATGTGCTTTGGACATGGGAACAGGAGGGACCAGTCCCTGGAGAAGAGGATCCATGAAAAGGCACTGGGGAGCTTGGGTTGGCGCCTTGAGGAGGGAGAACCCCAACAAGACCCTGCGAAGGGAACAGAGGGGCCCGGCCACTGCCGAGGGCCCCTTGCTCACTCACCTCTGCCTCTGCGAGGCGGACCTGCCTCTCCAGATCCTCAGGGATCATTTTCCCCCTGGAAAAGAAAAGGGGCCGGCTAGAGGAGTCCTTGGTGCTCGGGGGGCAGGATGGGGGGGACCCTGAGGAACAGGGGAAGGTGAAGTCAGCCAGGGGAGACCCTCGTGCTGGCTCTCTCCCGGGAGGGGCAGGGCAGGGGCACTGCGGGAAGGAGCGGCAATGCTGCAGGAAAGGGGGAGACGGGCACCCGAGGGTGGGCACTGGGGGCGCGGGGTCACCTGTCGTCCGCCTTGACCACTCGGACACTCTCGGTCCCAAGTCCCAGAAAGGCAGCTCCCTTCTTGATAGAGTAGTGACACTGCCGGGGAGGGCAGAGGGCACGTTAGGAGGACACAGGCCTGGGCCCTGAGGGCAGAGAGGCCGGGGGAGGAGGGAGAAGGAGGAAGTCCATGCCAGGGCTGCTCAAACTAGCCCCTGGTCTCTGCTCCTGCGTGCGTGCTGGGCAGTGGTCTGGGGTGGGGCCTGCGAGGCGACAATCCTCCCCAGTTGGCAACTGGCCCCCGGCACACGCTGTGAGGAGCCAGGGCCTGGGCTGTGCTCCCTGCATGTGCTCCACGCCCCACGCCCACACAGGGGGCCATGTGAGCGGGGCTGAGGTCGACTCCTGCTGACTAAGGAGGCGTAAATGCCTGGGGGGGGGGGCCTTGGGGGGGGGCAGTCGGGCAGAGGCCTTAAGGGCTCTCTAGGGTAGGTGGCCAGAGGGTACGGCGGTCGTTGTCTTCCTACCTCCTTCGAGGTGAAGAGGGCCAATGGCGGCAGTGCCCGGAGGCCCTTCTGCTTGCACTCTGGGTAGCGCCGGTAGCGGGCCAGGTTCACGGCGTACATGTTGGAGATGGAGCCTCCTGGGACAAGAGGTGGTGGCAGGACAGGGGGCAGGGGCTGGAAGCTGGCCTCACCCCTCCGCTCACAAGGGGGTGACTGGCTCTCAGGACAGAGCTGGGCTCTCCAAGTAGCAGGCGGTGGGAGGGGAATGGGACGAGCATACATTAGGGTCCCAGGATCCCCCCCAGCTCTCTCCCTAGGAGGCAGCAGGCCCTAGGGCTCTGGTCCCTGGGCAAAGCTAAAGGGGACTGGGCAGCCTCCTCCCAGGGCTGCCCATGACCCGGCTGAAGGGACGTCCCTGTTCTGGCAGCAGTTAAGAGCAAGAGAAGGCAGGGGAGGAAAAGCCCCTACCAAGGCCCTGGAAAGGGTCTCCTGTTTGGCACGTACCAGGGCAGAAGACCCCGTCCCCGGAGCTCCAGCCCACCAGGGCCCGCAGCTTGCCCAGCACTCCCTCTTCCATGAGGACGAACACGGGGGCGATTTCATAGGTGTACCTGCCGGGAGAAGGGGCGCTGAGAAGGGACAGCAGACTGAGGGGAGGGGCTGCAAGTCAGCCTCTGAAGGGAGAGAGGAGGAGGAGGCGCCCCAGACGGGGGGGTGGTAAGAACAAGCGGGGAGGGAGGGAGGAGTCCAGCGAGAGGAACAAGTCAGTGACCAAGCAGCGGGGACGCCAGGATGGAAACTGGCCACTGTTCAGCCACGTGATTCAGGAACAGGGGGACCAGTCAGCTCACCCGGGAAGGGGTCCGCCTTTGCCCCAAAGCCAAGGTAAAGAGGCAGGAGGCCCAGGTGTGCGGGAACGGGGAGCCCCCGGAGGAAGTGGGGAGGCTGTGGACTGCAGCCCGTGTCACAGAACAATGTCTGCCAAGCCTGCCGCGGGGGCCGGTTTGCTTAGTCAACGTTCACAGAACCACAGTGAAAGATTGATCGCTGCACTGAGCAAGTGCATGCCACAGGGGAGAGAGAGAGAGAGAGAGAGAGAGAGAGAGAGAGAGAGAGAGAGAGAGATATTAACCGTTCTCCCCACAGACCCACAAAGGAAGCTCTGCCCCCAAGCCCAAATCCCCCCCCCCCCCGCCCTGTGTGTGTGGGGAGTCGCGGGGGGGAGGGCGGGGGCTGGCTCACTGGCTGGTGTTGAGGGTCTCGGTGATGATCCGCCCAGCCAGAGAGTGGGGGTCCAGGCCAGAGAAGAGCTGGTTGAAGAACCGGGGGTGGCCTACAGAAGCAGGGTAGGGCAGAGCGCTCAGGGCGGGCCAGGCACAGAGCCCCCAGCCCCCACCCCCCCCCCCACAAGGTGCGGGGCCCCGCACAGGTCTTCACGCTGTAGCGGATCACCGTGCGGCACCGCTCCAGGATCTGCTCCCGGGATTCCCCCTGGCTCCGCAGCTCCAGGTCCAACAGCTGCCTTAGCTCGTCCGGCTCCTTCCACTCGCAGACCTTGGAGGGAAGGGAGGACGGAGACTCCCGGTGTCCGTGTCAGCCATGCTGAAAACTCTCAGCCCAGCCACACTGCTGCCCAAGCAGCTCGGGAGGGAGCGTGCACGCGGGCTGAGAGAGAGACCAGGGCGCAGTCCAGAAGGCACGCAGAGAGGGCTTTAAGGATCCTGGGGTTTTCCATGAACTTCCCCGGCCCACCCCCCCACCCCCCAAAACCAACCTTTGTATTGAGACCTGATACAGACACCACATCAATTCCACGGTGTGATGAGACCAAACAGCACTGACAACAGCTCAGAGCACTCTCTGTCCTCTGGAACTCCAGCGCCCCTTGGCCCCCTCCCCGGGAACTTTGTGAAGCCCCCCTCAGCCGGGACATAGTGGGGTCCCTGGGGAGAGACTTTCTCACAGGAAAGGAGGGCCGGGCCGGGTTTTGAAATGTCAAGGTCTAAGAGAAAGATGAAGAAGAGGAGTCCCCACCTTCTCTGAGGCACTGGTCCCTTTCCGGATGGCTTCAGCCATGATGATCTCAAACACGTCCCAGAGCAGGGCTTCCACGGCCACAGAGTCCCCATCGGGGGAGGAGAGCGGTTTGGAGTCGGCCATCGGGCTAGCCCCTGTGAGTGAGCAGGACAGGCGTCACATCCTCCTCAGCCTGTTCCCCACACCTGGACCTAGCCAGCCTGAACTTCACCCTTCCATAGGCCCAAGGACCCCGGGCAAGCCAGCCCCAACCTTTGCGGCAGAGGGCAGGTGAGAGCAGGTGGAAAGGAAAGCCAGGAGAGATGGGCAGGAGGAGAGCGTGTGGAGCAGGAGATGATCCTGGCTCAGCCCACCCTTGGCTGAGAGCTCTGTCCAGGGGAGCTGGATAGAGAGCACTAGAGCGGCAGAGGGCATGGGGTGTAGGCAGCAGTCACAGGACGTGACATCACCTCTCCTGACCCTTGCCCTAAATGGAACTCAGACAGACTGAGGATGGGAATAGCAGGTTAAGTGGCCTGAATAATCATTAGCCGATTCGAGGCCTCTTGTGTCACTGGGGGAACTGACATACAGGTAAAAACACAGTTACATTATGTTATATTAACCTCAGGGTCAAAGGGCGTAGAGAGTAAACAGGGTAGGGAGGCTTCCCACTGTGAACCCAAGGGCCCAGAGTGGGGGCCTGGGAGACGTGTGGCCAGGAGGGCGCCAGGGCAGTGGGGAGCAGGGGCCAGCGAGCGGCCGGCAGCACAGGGGAACCGATCAGGCAGGCCTCAGAGGCCACTCTCTGTTTGCATCCCAAGCCCCGAGGTTCGGTTTTGTTCCCAGAGCCCATCTGCCTTCTGAGGTTCTGCAGCATCAGAGCGGCCAGGGATGGCGGCTTAGAGGGAGGAAGCACAGGCCTGAGCCTGGAAATGCCAAGTGCTGGCTCCGTGAGAGTGCTGTCTGGAGTGACAGGACGCCAGGCCGGGTCTGAGGAAGCTGGAAAGACACAGATGCCCTCAGGGAGCAGTCCTGGGCCAGGGCTCACTGGAGGCCGACTCTGAGAACTTCCAAGACTCCAGAGAGGAGGGTGCTGATGGAGGCTAACGGCTGGGGAAGAGGCGCAGTAAGATTGAGGCCTCCTCTTGATCGTGAATAGGGGGAAATGACCTGGCCCTGGCCCTGGACAGAGCCACTAGGAGAACAGGGAGCACAGAAGGGGGAAGTTGGATGGAAAATGAAAGCTATTACTTGGAAGCAGCGGCCTCCCCGGGACCAGGGATCGATGGCCAGGGAGAGGAAGCACCCACTGGTGCCTGGGGGTGACTCAAAGGGAGGGCAAGAGGATCGGGTAAAAGAGAAAATTGCCAAAGTGGGTGGCTTTGGTGTGAGCCACTGTCGGTGGCCAGTGGGCCCACAATGGGTGGGAACTCCACGGTGTGGTCCTGCCCTTAAAGGAGTCAAGGGCTTGGCTTGGGGTAGGAGAAACAGGAGAACTAGCCCAGATATGACATAGGAAACATGGATTCTTTGTCAGAGCTCACACGGTATATCTAACGGGTGGTGCCAGTGGGGTGTTGAGAAGCTGATAACAATCCGTGGCATATCAGCACTTAACATCACACTCTGTACCTAATGCCATGGTTCCAATCTTCCCCAAAGAGGCCTGGTGGACCAATGGGTACTTACGCTCTCAGCTGCCCACCAAAAGGTTGGGACTGGAATTTACCAGCCACTCCTGGGAGAAAAGCCCTGGGGGTCCGTTCTCCCACTGAGCCAAGAACACCCGAGGCGGGCAGCTCCCATCTACCACCCGGGGTCGGTGGTGAGTGGGGCTGGCAGAAGGCACGACGACGACCCTTCCAAGCAGGGGTCCTCAACCCCCCTCATGCCACAACCCTTCAACACAGTTCCTCATGTTGCGGTGCCCCCCTCCCCCCAACCATAACATTATTGGGTTTTTTATTCCATAACATTATTTTGCTGTTGTTCTTTGTTTGTTTGTTTTTGGGGCATCACTGCTCTCCGGTGGTGGGAGTAGGAGGCCCAGCCCCACTGCTGGAATTGAACCTCCGTCCCAGTGGGCCGCAGTCCCGCGCACAACCACTACGCCACCGGGGCTCAGCCCCATAACATTATTTTTGTCGCTACTTCATCACTGTCATTTTGCCACTGTTCTGAATCATCATGCAAATAGCTGATGTGCGGCATGCATTTTCATTGTTACCGATTGAGCATCCTGAAAGCCTAGTGATGAGTCACGAAAACGATACGTAATTATACCTTGTGAAACATTGATTTCTAACGACAAATCAATGTGTCTTGAAGCATGGTGTGGTCTGGGTAGCAATGTTAATGGAACGACAGTACACTACTTTGCTACATGCTGTGATAGTATGTGCGGAAAAAAAAGTCAGTATGAAGGTGGAGATCGCTTCTTTCTCAGCATATCTGTCATGTGACCCTCTAATACATTTCCTCCTGGTGTGGTGACCCCGTAGGTGGGCATATCTGCATGCGGGCAGACCCGCCTGGAAACCAAGAGAGGAACGGTGTCTTGGTTCCTAAAACCCTCGGAAATAATGTGTTTTCTGATGGTTTGCGACCCCTCGTGACCCACAGGTTGAGAACTGCTGACCTAGAGGAAGCATATTATCAGCAGTGAGTGAGGAGGACACCAAGATTTCAGAGCCGTTTCACAGGTTGCCCAAGGTCACACAGCCAGTCAGACCTGGCTCTGACACCCTGCTCCCCCCATCAAGCTCCCCTGCCCCATGCAGGGCCCGCTCGGGCGCTGGGTTCGCTGTTGTGAGGAGACCCCTGGGCTAGGAGTGAGGAGACCTCCGGGCCTCCGTTTCTGTGGAACAGGCATCCCCTGGAAGTTTCAAGGTGCCAAGGGTGTTAGAAGGCTGGTCATGGAACTCAGGCCTTTGGATGTGTCAAGCAGGCCGGGGGACCCCAGACACTGGTGGGGTGGAAAACAGGCCGCAAAGAGTGACTGGTGATGAGAGGGAGGTTAAAAGAGGGGAGTCACTTCTGAGGAAGGGACTCGGGGACAGAGGGGTCCTGAATACCTCCGGGTGCCCCTGCGGTGGGAGGGAATATGTCAGTCACTGTCCTCATACTCTGTGCAAAAACCGCAGCCTGTTCTGTGAGCTTGAGACAGGGGAGGGCTCCTCCTCTCAGAAACGTGTGCTTTTTAAAAGTAAGATGGCAGAAGGAGACGGCAGAGAAGCATGAACGGAGTTAGGAACAGAGCTGCGCCTCTGGCTCAGGAGATGCTGGCAGGACCAAGTGGGGCGATGGAAAGTTGCAGGTCTATGCTGACATCATGGAATCTTGAGTGCACCCGCCCATCTGAGCCTCCGTTCCCTCCGATCTGCATTGCCTTCACTTAGGTCAGCGAGGTGCCAGGGCCCCTCCTCCAACCACCCTTCCCAGCAACTTCATCTCCCTGCCCTACTGCCCTCCCACCAAACCCACCCAGCAAGACCTCGGTTCAAGGTTGGCTCCTCCCTCTCTCACGGCACCCATTTGTTAGTAAATGGAAGAAAGCCAAAATCCATCAACTCCTCCTCCCCTCCCCTCAGTACCCGCCCTCTGCAATTGCTCACGGACCTCGCAACCGCTCACACGACGTGATACGAGGACTGCCAAGTCCCGAGTGCGTGGGTCAGATGTCAGGCTGGAGAGCTCGCCTCACTCCATGCGGTTGCCAGGGTGGACAAACCCAAATCCAGAGGTCAGAGGACGGGCTGTCTGAGTCACACGGCGCGGGAGGCTGCCAAGTCCAGACAGATGGCAGGCTGCTGCTTCAAGTCCAAAGAGCTGGAAGCCAGATGAAGACAGGTCAGCGGAGGGTCCGGAACACGAGGGAGACCTTTCCCGAGGCCTTCCTCCGGAGTGGGCACAGACAACACCCCCAAGTGAACTAAGGGTGGTGGCATGGGATACGCCCTCTAGAAAGGGGGGAACTCAAGGCACAGGCGGCCCTAATCCTGCTCCATCGATACAATGGACAGCTCCCTTCATGTGGCGGCCTCAAGCTCACTGCCCTGGAGTTCAAGCTGACTCACTTGCTCCCAGGGGTCCCCAGGCTGGACTTCTGTGGCAGGAGCCCTGGTAGCGGGGTGGTCTCCAGCGGAGCAGTGCAAAACCACCAGTCACCCTCAGGCCTTCTGCCCCCGGAACAGTGACCCTCTCGGAAACCCACAGAGGGCAGTTCCACCCTGTCCTACAGGGTCTCTATGAGGCAGTTCCAGAATTTGAGGGCTGTGAGTTTGGACACAGCCTTTTTCTTTTCTTTTTTTTCCCCCCCCAAAACCATTTATTGGGAGCTAACATAGATATCCTCTCACTCCACAGTTCAACCACATCAAGCAGTGTTGTACAATGGCTACCACAATCGATTTCAAAATATTCTCTTCCGGGCTGAGCCCCGGTAGCGTCAGTGGTTGAGTGCGGGACTGCGGCCCACGGGCTCAGCGGTTCAAATCCAGCGGCGGCTCTCAGGAGCAGCACTGGGTAGCGCCCATGACTACCAGAGGGCAACGATGCCCCAAAAAAATTCTCTTCCTTCTTGAACAACTTGACATCAGCTCCCTCCTCTCCTCCCTTCCCCATTGTTCCTCCCAGAAACCCTTCTTTTACTTGCTGTCTCTAAAGGTTCATCAAACCTGAGTTTCAGACACCAGAAAACAGACAAACATATCACCGAAATTCAGGAGGGCTACCACCCTCATGATGAACGAACGACACCTGGCCTTTACTTATAGGGTTAGTAGTAGGACAGCAGATGGACTTTGGGCCTCCAATCAAGTACTTCCTCAGTGCAAGAACACTTGGTTCTATTAACCTATCATTCCATGATGCTCACCTTCCCGATATGATCGCTGAAGACAAATGTGTGCATACACAAAGGTGGTGAAGAAAGCTGGTGGTGCCCGCCTATCAAAAGATGTAGTATCTGAGGTCTTAAAAGCTTAAAAGTAAACAAGCAGCCATCTAGTTGAGAATCCACAAAGTCCACGAGCCTGTGTGACCACAGGGGGTAGAAGGGACCAATTATCAGGCATCAAAGAACTAAAATTCTATCATGGTAAATGAGGGGGAGTACAGATTGGGGACCCAAAGCCCAACTATAGTTATGGGATATCCCCTTACAGAAGGGTCACAGGGAGGTGACAAACCAGTCTTGTAGCAACGATGAAACATACAACTTTCCTCTAGTTCTTAAATGTTTCCCCTCCCCCTCCCCCCTATCATGATCCCAACTCTACCTTACAAATTCAGTTAGACCAGGGAACGTACACTGGTACACATAGGAACTGAAAACAGGAAATCCAGGACAGATGATCCCTTTAGGACCAGTGGGGAGAGTGGTGAGTCTGGGAGGGTGGAGGGAAGGTTGAGTAGAGAGGGGAAACCGATTGTAAGGATCTACATATAACCTCCTCCCTGGGGTATGGACAACAGGGGAGTGGGTGAAGGGAGACATCAGATAGTGTAAGAGATGACAAAATAATAATTTATAAATTATCAAGGGTTTATGAGGGAGGGGAGGGCAGGGAGGGAGGGGGGAATGAGGAGCTGATACCAAAGACTTAAGGAGAAAGCACGTGTTTTGAGGCTGATGAGGGAAACAGATGTACAATAGTTAGTGCTTGACACACAATGGATGGATGGATGGATGGATGGTGATGAGTTATATGAGCTCCCAATAAAATCATTAAAAAAAAAAAAAAAAACCTCAAATACAGAAAATGTTGAAAACCAGATCAGGTCCCAAAGTACATCAGAGGGCAGGGGGAAGGATCAACCAACATGGTTTTAAATGTTCAAGTTGTTTATCATATTGATTTCCTATAGTCGTCTCACCGATGCATTGTGCTTTTTTTATTTATTTATTTTTGTGGCATCACTGCCCTGGTGGGAGTAGCAAGCCCAGCCTTGCTGCTGGATTTGAACTGTCAACCCTGTGGGCCGCAGTCCCACAAACTACCACTAAGCCACCAGGGCTCAGCCGCATTGTGTTTTCTTTTCTTTCTTTCTTTTTTCACTGCCCCACAGGCGCCCAAGCGCACTGGTTTTGTAACCAGTTTCTTCCCATCCCTCCCTTGTGGGTGGAGGGAGATCCCCAGAGGGTCCTTTCCTGTGTGGATCTCACAATGAGACTTGGATTCCCACTGTCACCATCGCCTTCTGCCAACCGGAATCTCACCGTTTAGGCTCTGACACGATCCCCTCCTCGGTTTGGACTGTGTGGCTTGCACTATGGTCACTGAGGTTGGCGTGTTTCTTCCATGTGGACTTGGTTGACTTCTCACTTAGATGACTGCTTGTATGGAAACAAGCCTCTAAGACCCAGATGCTGTTTTATCTGATAGCTGAGCACCATCTGTTTTCTTCACCACACTTTGCTATCGCACCCGAATCGTCTATGTTCCCTTCCTGCACGGCCAGGCTGTCAGAATGAATTGTTCTTAAATTGGAGGGAGGATTTAGTGCCAGCCCCAAACCCATTCCTGGATCTGTTTTTTATCTGCCTTTGGCTCCCTTTAGAGACCTTCTTGGTAATTTATGGTAGAGAGTCTTATCAGGCGTCTCCCTGGAACATAAAGATCTTCTGTTAATATCGTCATTGACTATGCCCCTGGCACTCATTTTTTAAAACACTGCCAAAAAGCGGGATACTGGGTCAACATAGGCTTACGTCATATTCCCAGTAGTTGAATTATTCACTTGTGCAGAATGAACCCCTTCATGACTGGACGGTATTTACACAAACAACAGGAGCTGGTTGTCAGGGAAAATTCACAATAATATTCCCTGAAAAGGTCAGGTTGGCCAGAATAATACATGTATCTTAATACAGCGTACGGGTCGTTGATGTGGTAGATCCAGGATGATCCGCCTACCGACAGTACTCTTGGTACAGCTGTCTTCTGCTTCTTCAAACACCATGAGCTGTCAGCCTTCGGCCCCCAGGTTACAAGTGTGTCTGGGGTGGAGTCCCGTTCACTTAGGGGAGCTTCCACGTTGGATCTCTCGGGTGCAGCCTTTGGAGCACATTGTGCTTCTTGGAGAGCCAGGATTCCATGTCCCACTTGTTCTATGACACTTGACCTGGGTCCCCAGGGTGTGCCCAGAAACTCGGGCCAATGTGGCTTATTTGGTGCATCTTACCAGGGATACTCCCCAACCCCTTAGGGTTCTTAAAAGTATTTTTAGTCATTTCCTCTGCCCACTTGGAGGTAAGTCCTCCTGTCTTCTTTGACTAACAGTCATGCACCGGTGCTGTGTCTCCCAGCTGTGCTTGCTCTCTTTCCCCTGTAAACATTAATGGAAGGCGTCATCGTTTGCCCTTGGAGCAGGTGGTAGGTTCAAACCACCAATCTTTTGGTTCGCAATCCAATGCTCGACGCACTGTGCCACCAAGGTTCCACGAAGCGTACCATGGAAACCCTGCAGGGCTCAGGGGCTCAGCAGGCTCACTCTGAGTTGAGAAAATCTTCAGAGCCATGGGTTTAGACCAGGGGTGCTCAAGAGGTCGATCTCAATCTACTAGTCAATCACGAATGTAGTGTGGGTAGATCCCATGGCATTAAAAAAATAGACCTGGGGCTGAGCCCCGGTGGCGTAGTGGTTGTGCGCGGGACTGCGGCCCACTGGGACGGAGGTTCAATTCCAGCTCCACAGGTGCAAAGGATGGGCCTCCTACTCCCACCACCAGGGCAGTGATGCCCTAAATATATATATATATATATATATATATATATATATATACACACATATATATATACACCTATCATCAATCAATAAGCCAATCATCAATCCCGTCACTTAAAGGATAGCGCGGCCAAGCAGATGCAATCTTAGGTGTCAAAACGCACACCCAAAGAACTGTGCCAAGTGCAGCAAAACTGACAAGCCAAGTGATCGCCAATTTTTTGACCTTCGTCTTTTTCTCTTACACGTAACAAAGAGTATTATAACGAGTAGTGGAGCTGGATCAAGTAAGAAGGCAAACACTTTCATCTGGAATGGGAGATGTTCATCCGACAAGCGGACATTCAGCTGCAGTCCAGAGCGCATGAACACTTCTGGAACTTACTTGCAGAGGGAAAGTACCCAGACATGAAAAAATGTGCTACCTCCTTGACTGCATTATTTGACTCTCCTTACTTATGTGTCAGTCTCCCCCCCCATAAAGATCATGAAGTCCAACTATCGTTCCACCATGACGGGTGATCATGTGGAAGTGTGCTTGAGGCTGGCTGTCAGCAGCTACTGCCCAGACTATGCATCCCTGGCTCATTTCATTCAGGGCAAGTCATCAGAGTCAACTCAGGTCATGCACATGGTTAAATTGTGTTGTGTTGTGCGATATGGATTCACACAGTTATGCGAGGTACATAGACATATATTGTACATATAAAGAATTCTCAATGCGTCTATGAATGTAATAAATAACTCTTTCACATTTTTGTAGTTGGTAGATTAATTTGACTTGATCATTTTATAAGTAGCTCGCATGCTGAAAAAGTGGGAGTAATGATGAGGGTAACAAATATACGGATGTGCTTGACATACAATGGATGTCAATGATGGATGGACTGTGATAACAGTTGTATGAGTGCCCAGTAAAATGTTTTTTTAAAATGTGAGCACCCCTGATTTAGACAGTGGCCTTGAGTGGCCCAAATGGTTTGCACCTGACTATTAAACTAAAGGTTGGCAGTTCAAACCCTTGCAGCCACACCGTGGAACCCAGACCCAGTGACCTGCTTCTGTAGAGATCACAGCCAAGCATCTTGATGGCAAAGTGGTTGGCAAAAGTCACCAGCTGGCAGAAGGCAGTGGGCGAAATTCCACCCACAAGCAGAATTTTGTTTCACTTGCTTATACAGTATGTTTAGAAATTTTTAGAAATAATTGTCGCCACAAAAAGAAAGTGTTTCACGTTTTAGAAAAGACTTCCAGCCTCTTTTGTAAACAATCAGGAGACCTGGCAACATAGCCCTGAATTAACACACAGCAACGAGCGCTGCAGCTGTGGCCCTCTAGTGCTGTTTGATTATATTGGTGCTGGTATTCATTACCATCCTTCTGATGCTTTCAAACTCTGATTCAGTAATAAATTTAGAAGGTCCAACATTCAAACAAGAGAAAATCTTGAATGTCGTGAAAAACCTACTTCCCACTCCTTCCCATATGCCCAATCCCCCCCGCCCCTCCGCCCTTACTGCAGGTAGCCATTTATTAGTGTCTTGGATACCTTCCAGGGTTTTTCTCACGTGACTGCTAACAAATGTGGTGGTGTGGTAGTCTCCTCCTTCTTCACACACCATCCGGCATTCTGCTTCTCTTAGTTGGCCCTCTGTGGGCAATCTTACCATGCCAGCACATTAAAAACTTCCTCCTGTTTTTAAATATAGCGATTTTTTGACGTAATAGATATACTGTAAAAGCGTACCTCCTAAAGTACACAGAATCGTTGGGGTTTAGGGCATTCACAATCGTCACTATGACCCAAAATTCCACAACATTTTCCTCATTCTGAAAAGAAATTCATAAGCGTCTAATCTCCATTTCCCAATCCCCATTTCCCCGTGCCCCCTGCTCCTGATAAGGACTAATGAACTGTCTCTATGTATTTACCCGTGCTAAACATCCTACATAAATGACTCACACAATAGGTGCTCTTTTGAGACGGGCTGCATAATTTTTAGAGTCCCTCCAGGATGTAACATGTATAGGTACTTCATTCTTTTCTTGTGGCTGGTTGATAGTCCATTACCTGGATGTGCTACCTTGAAAAGTGTATTCATGACTTATCTATTCATAAGTTTTGTTTTTTTTTTGGCATCACTGCCCTGGTGGGAGTAGGAAGCCCAGCCTTGCTCCTGGAGAGCCACTGCTGGATTTGAACCGTCAACCCTGTGGGCTGCAGTTCCGCACTCAACCACTACGCCACTGGGGCCCAGCCCTCTATTCATTAGTTTAACGGACATTTGTTGCTTTTACTTTTTGCCTGTTATAAATAATGTGGCTGTGAACATTCAGCTATAAATTTTCGTGTGGATATTTCTTTTCATTTCTCTTGGGCATAAAACTGGGGTGCAGTTACTGAATCATATGAGAACTCTTCGGTGTTTGAGTCCTGAAAAGAGCGAAATATTTTATTGTGAGTTGGGTAAAGGTTTATTGAATAAATGTTTTCTGTCCAACACTTCACACATGTTTGGTTTCATGTCACTGACTGCGATTCTCACAATGTAACAACACTAGCCTCACTTCCTCCCTGTTTTTCCCACTTGCATTACTCCTTCCTTCCCAATCTTTCTGAATTGTGTCTTTGGAAACATTACCAACACATCCAGTGACACGCATATATGTGTATGAGAGAACTTTACGTCAAAGAGCAGTTCTATATAGGAAAACATCCCATCCAGATCAAGTCCATAAGTCCTATATTAGCCCATATGCCTGATACCAGTCCATAAATTCCTCTTCAGACTCACACAGCCACTCACAATGATGCTGAATGGAGAGAGATCACAGGTCCGTGGGTGGGAAGTCCTGTGGATCCAATGGCTGTGGATGCATCTCCAGGGCTCCGACTGCCATCAGCGTGGCTCCAGGGGCTTGATAACAAGAATGTGGACTAGGGAGAAAGGGTGCTCCATCTCCAGGGAGGAAGAGAGGAAGTTCCCAGAATTCTCCTGAGAAGGCCATGCCCACAAGGAGGGATCGTCAGGTTGTAACCTGATTGACAGGCTACACTCCACCCCTTCAGTCTTTTATTGACATAAAATTGTGTAACTACCACAGTTACCCTTTTCACACTGAATGGTTGGTTGGTTGGCTAGAAATTGAGTTATGAGGTGAGTTTAATTCCACCAGAGGTAACCCAAAGAAAACTAGAACAACCGCCCACCCCCCCAAGCTATGTATTTAAATTTTTTTTAACAAAAATATCTTTTTTTTTTGGCTGAGCCCCGGTGGCGTAGTGGTTGTGTGCGGGACTGCGGCCCACTGGGACGGAGGTTCAATTCCAGCAGTGGGGCTGGGCCTCCTACTCCCACCACCGGAGAGCAGTGATGCCCCCCCAAAAAAAAACTTTTTTTTTTTTCAAAAAATCTTATCACCATTACGCTTAATACATTTGTCAAGTCTGTGATTCCATTCTTAGAAGCATTTTTTGAACTCATCTGTGTGGATAGCTGATAGCACCTTCCCCTTCCACCACCCCCCCTTTTATCCCTTCACTTCTGATGTCAAATTACTGTCCTTTTAAGTCCCTCTTCCTTCATGGAAACAGAAAGAAGTCACATGGAGTTAGGTCGGGCAAGTAAAGAGAGGCATGCTGTTTTTTGCCCCAAACTGGCGCACCGAGACGGCTGCACTGAACAGGTGCATTGTTGTGGTGGCAATGTCAGTCCCATCAGTCCAAGTCAGGTTTTTGTCACCCACTGTTATGCAATCTTTTCAGAACCTCTAAGAGGCTTGATTAACAGTCTGACCTGGTGGAACGAACTCCAACTGTACAAGAGGACATTTTCTTTCTTTCTTTTCTAATCATTTTACTGGAGGTACATACAGTTCTCATCACAATTGATACATTCATCCGTACTGTCAAGCAACATTTATTTGTACACTTGTTTACCATCACCATTTTCAAGCCACTTTCTTTCTACTTGAACCCATAGTATCAGCTCATTTTTCCCCTTTCCCTCATGAACTCTTGACAATTTACAAATTATTATATTTTCATGTCTTACATTGACTAATGCCTCCCATCACCCACTTCTCTCTTGTCTGTCCCCCAGGGAGGCAGTTATATGTAGTTCATTGCGATCGGTTTCCCCTTTCTCCCCCACCTTCCACTTACCCTCCTGGTATCCTGCTCTCATTATTGGTCCTGAGGGGTTTAACTGCCCTGGACTTCCTGTTTCCAGCCCTGATCTGTACCATGTACATGCTCTCTGTTCTAGCAAGATCTGGAAGGCAGAATCGGGATCGTGATGGTGGTGGGGAGGAAGCACTAAAGAACAAGGAAAGTTTTATGTTTCATCCATGTTATACTGCACCCAATATGGGCACATCTCTCCCGGTGATCCTTCTGTAAGATGATGTCCAATTGTCTATAGAAGGGCTTTGGGTCTCTACTCTGAACTCCCCTTTGTGCACATTGATAGGGTTTTTTTTGTTGTTGTTGTTCTGGGTCTTTGATACCTGATCCCACTGAGACACCTCATGATCACACAGGGTGGTGTGTTTCTTCCATGGGGACTTTGTTGCTTCTCCACTAGATGGCCGCTTGTTTATCTTCAAGCCTTTAAAAACCCCAATACTCTATCTTTTGATAGCCGAGCACCATCCAGCTTTGTTCACATTTGGTTATGCACCTGTTTTGTCCTCAGTGATCGTGTCGGGAAGGTGAGCATCATGGAATGTCACGTGATCAGAACAAAGTGCTCTTGTGTTGAGGGAGTACTTGACTTAGAGGCCCAATGTCCATCTGCTACCTTATTCCTTAACATATAAGTGTATTTATGTAGATCTATTTCCCTATCATTATAAATGTATTTTCTTTTTTTTTTTTAGGCATCACTGCTCTCTGGTGGTGGGAGTAGGAGGCCCAGCCTTTGCTCCTGTGGAGCTGGAACTGAGTCTCCATCCCAGTGGGCCGCAGTCCTGTGCACAACCACTATGCCACCGGGGCTCAGCCCTATAAATATATTTTCATATGTACATGTTTGTATTTAGACCTCTATAAATGCCCTTTTTCTACCAGTTCTTTCCTCTATTTCCTTTTACTTTCCTCTTGTCCCACTATCATGTTCTGTCTTCATTTGGGTTTCAGTAATTTCTCTCAGTTACACTGCCCTTGATCAAGCCCTACCAGGCATCCTATGCCCTCCTTACCATCAATTTTAGATCACTTGTTGTTCCTTTGTCCCTGGGTTTATTAACACCCACTTCCTTTCCCTGCCTCCTCTCTCCATGTCCCCCGGAACTGTTGATTCTGTTTTCTCCCCCGGATACTTTATTCCATCTATCTTATCTAGATAGATCTGCAGAGTCAATAAGAAGCACGAAAACACAGCAGAGTAAAAGAAAACAAGCAAATAACAACAACAAAAAGAAAAGCCTATAAATTATTCCAGGAATGTTTGTTGACCTTTAGAAGTGTTTTCCAGTTGAGTGTGATAGGGTGCCATGCCCTGCCCCCAGTCTATTTTTGGTACTCCTTGGGGACTTCATTCCCTTGTTCCCCTTGCTGCTCTGTTGCACGCCCTTACCATTTTTCCCCAGTATGGAGGGGTAAGATCGGGGAAAATTCCCACAGGGTGCCTCCAGTGTGGTCCCTCGTGGCAATATGGGTCAGTGAGGGCCGTCTTGTTCTGTGGTCCTCTCTGTGCACTGGCTGCTCTGAGCAGGAATATCATCCTTGGGGCTTGGTGGGCCACGACGTGTTCCACGCTCTCCTTCCCTCTTCGCTTGTTCCTGTGTGCTCTGATCAGAGGCATCCCTTTCCTTGAGCTGTAGCTTCAGTGCTGCCCTCTGTAATTATGGGTCCAGGACTGTTAAACCCCTTAGGACCAATAATGAGAGCAGTGCTGCCTCCTTTTGGGAGGGGAGAGTGTCCATGGAGTTGGGATTGGGGCTGGTTCCAGGAGTCAGCATTTTCTTTTCTTTTTTTTTTTTTTGGGGGGGTGGGGGGAGAGTCATCACTGTTCTCCGGTGGTGGGAGTAGGAGGCCCAGCCCCACTGCTGGAATTGAACCTCCGTCCCAGTGGGCCGCAGTCCCGCGCACAACCACTACGCCACCGGGGCTCAGCCCATGATTTTAAGTTTTATCCCCTATTTTTCTTCCACTTTAACTAGAACCTTGCAGAGCAGTTCATATTGGTAGGATATTCCTATTGCTATTGAATAGCAATTCCTATTAATATTGGTAGGCAGACACTATCTAGCTCTTCTGGTCTTATAGTTATTTAGGCTGAGCCCCGGTGGCATAAGTGGTTGAGGGCGGGACTGCGGCCCGCGGGCTTGGTGGTTCAAATCCAGTGGCGGCTCTCAGGAGCAGCGCTTGGTGGCTCCCACGACCACCAGAGGCAGTGGCGGCCCCCCAAAAAAGACACATAATAAAACAAAAAAAGGAATGCTTTGAGAGCTGAAAGAGTCCCTAATAAAATGATTAAAAATAATACTAATAAAAGTCATCTGTATTTAGACTTGTGACAGAGGCTGCAAACATCCATGGGGGGTGGTTACCGATATATGAAAGTGCCAAAGTTCTCGGTCTCAGCTAAGGAGCATGTGTCAAACTAAGAGCATGTGTACTCCTGCATTATTAGCTTTAGTGTGGTCACGAATGACCTCGATATTTCATAGGCTTACAACAAAGATTTACTTCTTTTTCAGGTCTGTGTTGGTGGTGTTGTTGGCTGCAGCTGATTCAGTCACATGTCTTAATTCTAAGACCTAGTGAAAGGCACAGGGGAAGCAGCAAAAGACAGAGGGACCACACACCGACTCTGAAAGCCTCTGCTCAGCCCTGGTATATACAGTTCATTGACAAGGAGAGCCACGTGGCCTGTCACCACGAGGGCAGTTAGGGGAGGATGTACATTCCCTATAGGAAACACAGAAAACCCCTGGCAATCAATGAGGACGTAAAATCCCTCCCAACGTGACGCCGCTTAAAGATGGGTTTGCATTCTGTTTTTGTCTGTTTGTCCTGCCCACCATTCTCTACAGACATCTGAGTTTGAACCTCTGGCCTAAAGGTTTCCTTTCCTTTTCCTGCAGGAAAACCCCAATTATTTCCTCTCAATTCTTGAACAATCCTCCCTGCTACCCCTTTCTCCCAGCCTTTTAAATGGGTCACACACTTCTTACATGTCTTTTCTCCAGCCACCCCTCTTCACAGCCCGCTTCCTGAAAGAACTGTCTTCACCACCATGGTCACTTTCTCCCCTCTCGAACTTCTCCTCAGTTCACCACCATGTGGCTTCCACTGCCAAGGTTCCTAGGAGTAGGCCTGTCCCGAATCCAAGCTCTTTGTCCTACTTCATCCCTCTAGAGGTAGCAAGGGCTCGCCCATCCCATATTGAAACTTTACCCCCCAGCGGCTTCTACCGTATTATTCCTAGTACCACCACCACCCCTTCCTGACCATTCCTGCTTGCCAGGTAGTTTCACTTCTGATCCTCCCTGGACTACATTCCCTAAGAGTTCGATCCCTAGGCCTCTCCCATCTGCACTCTGCACTCTCCCTGAGCAGTCTTGCCCACTGCCAGCGCGCCATGCTAGTAACTCTTCCATCCCAGTGCTCTCTCCTGGGCCCACAGACACTCGCACTCAGGGTGTCCAAAACTGAGCTCTCGATCAGTCCTCCCAACCCTGTGGTCCCCGGGTTCCTTGGCTCGGCGAAAGGCTCCAGCTGCTTCTACCAGTTGCTCGAGCCACGGCTGAATGCCATCCTTGAATAACTCTCTCCCGCTCCTCCCTGAAATTCCACGTCTCTCCACCTCTATTGCCATTTCACTGCCAAGGCCATGCCTTGGTCAACACTGTTGTTTCAGTGGATCTTCTAACCCTTGACTGACTCCCACCCCCACCCTCACCCTCACCCCTTGCCCTCTTTTAATCTTCACAGACCGGTATACTCTTTCCTTGAAAAACATCAACCTCCCTTTAAAATTCTGGTAAAGCTGCACCTCTGGGCTATGTTCTCATATTTCTTCCTTAAGAATACTTGTAAGGGGGCTGAGCCCCGGTGGCGTAAGTGGTTGAGTGCGGAACTGCAGCCCGCAGGCTTGGCGGTTCAAATCCAGTGGCAGCTGGGTAGCGCCCACGACCACCAGAGGGAGTGATGCCCACCTAAAAAAAATGAAGTGTCATGATAATTAAAGAAGGCCAAGGAACTGTTCCAAAGAGGAGACCAAATGCACTGTTGCAGTGCAGGGAATTATTCCATATGAGTCTTCTAGTCTTAGTCTTTGTAACTCCCACCAAACGACACTTTCCCAATGGGTTTAGCTGGGTAAGAGAAGATGAAGGGAGATACTGTTTGGCATCGGTGATTTGGCTGTAATTATCCACAGAGTTAATTGGCGACGGCCACCCTGTTGGGTACGAAATGAACCATCTCAAAAGCAGAAAGTGGGGAGGTAAGTGCAGGCGAGAGAGAAGAGTGGGGTGCATCCTTTGGACCCTAAGATCCCTGCACATTGAAGCCTCCTTGATCCAGGAGACAGCTGTGAGACCAAAAGAGCAACAGAAGTAGAACCAAGGAGAAAGAGAGGTGGAGATCGCGGCCCAGAGAGCCAGCACAAGTTGACTGTCTTCAGACCAGAGGCGAGCGTGTAGAGTAGGGTGCCTCCAGGCGCTTACCTCGGGGAGCTGGGTTTGCGGAACCACAGAGCTAAAACGGATCCCTTTCAGCCTGACGCTTGTGGTGGTGCCTTTGGGGCACTTAATGGCCACCCTAAAGAGATTGTACAATTGAGCGAGCTGGGGAGCACTCCATGGGGACTGTGGCTGGAAGGGCACAGGCCAGAGGAGGGCTTGTCTGCAGCCTGGCTGGAAAGAGGCTGAGCATAAACTTGTTAAGCTCTTTAATAAACCCGGATCTGAGTTGCGCGAAGGCACTGCAATGAATCGCCAAACCCAACTGAGGAGGAGAGAATGTCTTGGGCGGGATGGCTGCAGGGTGGAAGCCCATCTGCCCTCAGCCTCACAGGCACTGCCCTTGGCCAGCTGTTGCTGATGCTGGTGAAATTTCCTGCCTTCTGTGTAGCTGGGGGAGATCAGGCATGCCACCCACACGGCTTCATTTTAATTTTTTTTTTGTGGGCATCACCGCCTCTGGTGGTCGTGGGCGCTACCCAGTGCTGCTCCTGAGAGCTGCCGCTGGATTTGAACCGCCAAGCCCGCGGGCTGCGGTTGTGCACTCAACCACTTACGCCACCGGGGCTCAGCCCCGTGACTTCATTTTATAAATGTGTAGTCTTGGGTAAGGAAAAAAAATAAAGCCTACTAGATAACAGGTCACTATTGGAACAGTCAGTAGCATCTGAATATGAGCAATATCACAGATTAGAGCATTCTGTCAATGTGAAGGGATAAAGACCGGCCTTTCTGCTCCATAAAGAGTCTTGGAAACGCATGGGGCCATTCTGTCCAATAGGGTCCCTCAGTTGGCACTGACCACCGTTAAAGTCCCTAAATTTAATGACAGTATTGGGTTTATGTAAGAGCACGTTCTTCTTAGAAAACGTGCCGAAACATTTAGCCGTCCGGGTACAGGCTGTGTGCTACTTTCTCTAAGAAGTTCAGGAAAAAAGTAATATTTTGTGAAAGCAACAGCTTTATTGTGATATAATTCACACGCCATAAAGTTCTCCCTTTTAAAGTACACAATTCAGTGGGTTTTAGTACAGTCACAGAGCTGTGCATTGATCACCACTGTCTACTTCCAGAATATTTTCATCAGCCTCATAGAAACGCCATACCCATTAGCAGTCACTCTCCACCCAAAGATGCGTGTATTTAAAGAAAGGAAGAAACAGAAGACTAGAAAACAAAGGGAACCCACCGCCATCAAGTTGGTTTTGTCTCAGAGCCGAATAGATCTGGTTCCATTGAGCTTCCCAGGCTGGAAATTTTTCGGAGGAAAAGCTCACCGGGTTGCTGGTGGGTTTGAACTGCTGACCTTGTGTATTAGTCTGGGTAGGCCAGAGAAACAAATTCATAGAGACACTCATGTATAGAAGGGAGAGGTTTATATACAAGAGGAAATGAACATTGAGAAAACATCCTAGCCCAGTTCAGATTAAGTCCGTAAGTCTGATATTAGTCCGTATGTGTGACGGCAATCTTCAGACTCACAAAACACATGCGATGATGCCAAATGCAGGACGATCACGGGTCAGGGGATAGGAAGTCTTTGGATCCAGTGGTGCTGTGAGCACCTCAGCGCTGGCAGGGGTCTCTATGTGGCTACTCCTGTTCTCAAGGCTGCATCTGGGTGGGTCCATGTGGCTTCTCCTCGGGGATGTCTCGCAAGAAGTGAGCCTTGTCAGTTGAGTGTCTCCAAGGGAGTGAACTGAGAGACAGTGTCTCCAGCCTCCAAAAGGAATTACTCGATTTCCCAGAATTCTCAGGAGAGAAGGCCAAGCTCATGGGCTATCTCCAGACTGACAGGCTGGACTCCTACACTCTCCATCCTCACATTGACACCAGAGTAGGGGACTGCTACACCTTGTGGAAAATGCATAATTACATTATTCATAAATGCGTATGTATTTACATATATTTATATATTCGCAAACTCATAAATGCATATGCCCAATGCGTAACCCATGACACAACAGGGGCTCCTTTAAGAAAGAGAACTGATTATATTTAAATGACTGTATTGCATGATATGGAATTTTTTTTTTCAAAGGTGAGGGGTGCCAAAGCCAAACCAGGCTCACTGCCGTGGAATCAGCTCCAACTCCGTGAGCATCGAGGACAGAATAGGGCTGCTCCTCGGCGCTTTCGGGCTTCCCCAAGAGAGTGACACTGCCCGGCAGGGAGGTGCTGGAACAATCCTGGGAGACCTGATATTGGATTATGAGCTAAAGTACCCAAGCTTTTTTACTGGCTGGGGGCAGGGAGCTGAGTAATTCTCCTCTTTCCCCGTAAAGAAGATGATAGGACGAAATGGAATGGGGACCTTTGCTACAGATCTTTATAGGAGCAGAAAGTCTCGTCTCTCACCCATGGAGCAGCTGGGAGGCTCGAACAGCAGACACAACCCACCTACTGCACCACTCAAAGCTCCAGACTTCTTTTCCCTCCTTTCTTACGGAACACTGGTACTATCACTGGGGTTCCTGAAGGAAAACAAAAAACAATGCCACGGCCATAGTTGTGCCAACTTAGAATGACCCTATGGGACAAGGCAGAATTGCTCCTGTGTGCTGCCAAGACTGGAGCGGATGAGGGCGGGCGTCCTCAAAGCACGGCCGCGGGCCACACCTGAAGTGCATTTGTTCCTAGTTTGTTTTTTTAACGATAGTCTGACCCTCCACCAGTCTGAGGGACAGTGAACTGGCCTCTGCTTAAAAAGTCCGAGGACCTGTGGACTAGGACAGAGTGCCCTCTCTTTCTCCAGAGCAGCAGATGCAACCCAATGCCGAAGCACTATGCTGCCTGGGCTCCTTTAGGAAAGAAAAAGTCTCCTTAAAATACTAACGCTGCTTCTTTTAGGGCTTTTTTTTTTTGTGTGTGGGGGGGGGCATCACTGCTCTCCGGCGGTGGGAGTAGGAGGCCCAGCCCCACTGCTGGAATTGAACCTCCGTCCCAGTGGGCCGCAGTCCCGCGCACCACCACCACGCCACCGGGGCTCAGCCCAAGGCATTGGAATTATGGGCTACTCTTTCTTTTCTTTTTTTTGCCGGGGGGTGGGGTGGGGGGGGGTGTGAGGCATCACTGCCCTCGTGAAATAGGAAGCCCAGCCTTGCTCCTGGAGAGCTGTGGCTGGATTTGAACCATCAAGCCTGTGGGCCGCAGCCCCACACACAACCATTACGCCACTAGGGCTCAGCTCTCTTATGTGTATTTATATTCTGATAGAAGTCCAGCTGCTAGGGCTGAGTGTAGTGGTTGTGCGCGGGACTGCGGCCCACTGGGACAGAGGTGCAATTCCAGCAGTGGGGCTGGGCCTCCTACTCCCACCACCGGAGAGCAGTGATGCCCCCCCCCAAAAAAAAAGTCCAGATGCTAATACAAAGGTTGTAGGCGCAAATTCACTTGGGATACCTCCAAAGACTGTCCTAGAAATCTACTGACAGAAACTAACCACTTAGCTACGTCTTGTTTTTCTGTGCATATTGTTGTCTCTGCAGGTCTAGCTAGATAAGAGAGGTTAGACGAACAGTCTGGAGGATAAAATAATGAGACTGATGGTTCCGGGGGGGGGGGGGCATGGGAGATGGAGAGGTGGGGGAAAGGAGGTGGTATTGATCAACCCAGGGATAAGGGAACAACAAGTGATCCACGATCAGTGGCCGGGTGGGTATAACAGGCCTGATAGGGATTGATCAGGATTGATGTAAGAGAAAAATTACTGAAATTCAAATGGGGGGATGCACATGATAGTGAAATAAGAGGAAAGTAGAAGGAAACAGAGGAGGGGACTGGGAGGAAAAGGGCATCTACAGAGGTCTAAATACAGGCATAAACATAGATGAATATATTGATAACTGATGATGGGGAAATAGATCTACGTGCATATCCTTATAGGGTTAGCATTAAGGCACCATATGGACATTGGACCTCCACTCAAGTACTTCCTCAATGCAAGAACACTTTGTTCTATTAAATTGGCAATCCTTGATGCTGACCTTCCTGACACAATCACCAAAGATAATGTGTGCATAAACAAATGTGATGAAGAAAACGGATGGTGCCAGGATATCAAAAGATAAAGCACCAAAAAAAAAAAAAAAGGTATAATGCCTGGGTTTTTTGTTTTTTTTAGGCATCACTGCCCTGGTGGTGGGAGTAGGAGGTCCAGCTTTTGCTCCTGTGAGCGGGAATTGAACCTCCATCCCAGTGGGCCACAGTCCCGCGCACAATCACTAAGCCACCGGGGCTCAGCAATGCCTGGGGTCTTAAAGGCTTAAAGATAAACAAGCAGTCATCTAGCTGAGAAGCAACAAAGCTCACATGGAAGCCTGTGTGATCACGAGATTTCGAAGGAATCAGTTATCAGGCATCAAAGAATTAGAAGTTAAATCATTGTAAATGAGGGAGAGTGCAGATTGGGGCCTCGAAATCCATCTGCAGGTGAAGTGACTGACATACCCTTACAGAAGAGTCGTGGGGAGGAGACAAGTCAATCAGGGCACAGTGTAGCAACAATGAAATAAGCAACTTTCCTCTAGTTCTTAAATGCTTCCTCCTTCCCACTCTCATGATCTGAATTCTACCTTACAAATCCGGTTAGACCAGAGGATGTGCACTGGTACAGACAGGAACCAGAAACATGGGGAATCCAGGACAGACGATCCTGGGGCGACACCGGGAGGGCGGAGGGAAGGCGGAGTGGAAAGGAGAAACTGATTAAAAGGATCTACATATAACCTCCTCCCTGGGGTACAGATAAAAGGGAAATGGGTGAGGGGAGACATCGGACAGTGTACAATATGACAAAATGATAATAATTTATAAATTATCAAGGGTTCATAAGGGAGGGGGGAGCTCAGAGGGAGTGAAAAAAGGAGGGGCTAATACCAAGGGCTTAAGTAGAATGAAAATGTTTTGAGAAGGATGAGGGCAACAAATGTACATGTGTGCTTTGCATACAATGAATGTATGCACAGATCGTGATGCGAGTTATATGATTCCCCAATAAAAGGATTTAAAAAGAAAAAAAGAGAGATTGTACATTTAAATAAATATATTGTATGGAAAAAAATAATTAAAAAAAACAAACCGGGCTGAGCCCCGGTGGCATAAGTGGTTGAGTGCGGAACTGCGGCCCGCGGGCTTGGTGGTTCAAATCCTGCGGCGGCTGGGTAGCGCCCACGACCACCAGAGGCAGTGATGCCCACACAAAAAAAAAAAAACACTGAAAGTCCTATGTACCACAGTTCTACTCTGACACCAATGGGGTTTTACACCTTTATCATCTTAGGGAATGGTTTCATATTACTTATTTTTGGGGGGTGCATCACTGCCTCTGGTGGTCGTGGGAGCTACCCAGCGCTGCTTCTGAGAGCCACTGCTGGATTTGAACTGCCAAGGCCGCGGTTGAACTGCCAAAGCCGCAGTCCCTCACTCAACCACTTACGCCACCGGGGCTCAGTCCATGGTTTCATATAACTTATATAACATAAAAAGCCAAAGTGAAATGAAAACAATTATTTTAATGCCACAAAAAAAGATGGAAAACTCCCAAACCAAACTCACTGTCACTGAGTCCTGCTGCCTGCTCAGGACCAGAGAGGACAAGGTGAAACTGTCCCCTGTGAGTTTCCAAGACTGTCCCTTTTCCTGGGAATAGAGACCCAGCCCCCCTCCTTCTCTGTCCGAGCAGCTGAGGGTCTCCAGCCTCTGACTCTGTAGCTCACAGCCCCATGTCTAGCCACCAGACTGAGGAGGAATCAAAAGCAACCAGGAAAGAGCCTAAAATACACAAATCGCCAGACAAAGGGATGTTCTTGTAAGGATGCAATGTGGCTTCCTGATTCCACCATCCACCACCTGAAGATGGGGGAGGAGGGAAGGGCAAAGGAGAGCTGATACGAAGGGTTCAATAGAAGCGAATGTTTAGAAAATGATGATGGCAACATATAGACAAATGTTTGATACAACTGATGTACAGATTGTTATAAGAACTGAAACAGCCCTCGATAAAATGATCTTTTAAAAAACAGTCTCAAGGGGGCAAAATTACATATATAGAGAATATATATATACATACATACATACATATTTTTCCTTCCCCTCATCTCCATTACTGGACCCTGCTAGGTCAGTCAGCACAGATTGCCTGGTTCTATGTGGCTGGCACTAGGCTGAACGTTGTTTCTGCCCAGCGCACAGCTAACCTGCCGGCCCAGGGGATCAATAGAGTGGGACATTCAGGAAGGAAAGGTAAGGTACCTCCCCTTACTTAGCCCAGGGCAGGCTTCAAGGAGAAAATACTCAGGCTCTCCTAGAGATGGACACAGTGGACTCTAACTTAAGATTCAATGGTGAGGCTGGCCCAGGGCCGGGCAATGTTTCTTCTGAGTGAGAACCCTCACGGGATGCCTAACAACAACTAGAGGAGAGAGGGAGCGGGTGTGGGAAAGACCTGTCAATGGTCCTGCCTTCTGATTGAATACACAGTGGGATGAGACAGAGGCCTGCCTGTGTCTAGGAAGTTAGGACAGTCACACGCCAGGAGGCTTCCCCCGAGGGCAGAAAGATAAAGCAGTGGCCTCTCTAAGTGCTTTCTGCTAGGCCACTTGTCTGCGAGTCTCACAGATTCCAACAAACAGACCCATAATTCTGACTCACGGAGACCGGACAGGGCAAAGTAGAAAGACTCATTTTCCCCCCACGGAGCGGCTGGTGTTTCAAACGGCTGACCTTGCAATTACCAAGTTAGCCCAACACAGACCCCGCCACTTCACCAGACTCCCAATTACATGCCCACATGAATAGAGAGGTACCAGTTCTCGGTGCGTGCTATTTCTAAATTCCTGGTAGGAAAAGAATGAGTTTTAGCCTTCTTTAAATAAAGCACCACATACACAATGTCATCGTTAGTCCATGAGTCCATCAGTCTCAAGGTTACCCATGTGTGCAGTGCAGACTATCCCCCCCCCCCCCCCCGCCATTTTTCAGGCTGGTTATCTTTTGGAAGCAGACTGCCTGGCCTGGTGTAAGGTGCCTCTGGGTGGTTAAACATAAAATAGGCGTTCAAAAAATGTTAGCGGCTATCTTGCACAAAGGCACCCAGCAAATTTTTGTTCATCCACTATTTCCAGGTCAAGTACTAGAGGGGAAATGCTGCGTTCCACTTGCATTTGATTTTGCAAAAGCCAAAGGGAATCTGTATCGATGGTAACTTCACAAAGGATTTTATCTTCTCAAAGGCTTCTCCTTTATTATCTCATTTCATCCTGGCAGTAGCCCTGCCAGTGAGTCGCTTCCGACTCTAGACCCTAGAGGACAGGGCAGCCAGGCTCCTGTGGCTGTTAAGTCAGAACTGGCTTGAGAGCAATGAGGAAAACAAAAGACACGTTCGTCCTGGTATTTGTCCCTTTCAACTCTGGCATTTCTTGCTATCTTTGAGCTACATACAGTCAACTACAGCTCAGATGCTAACAATGAAAATGCACAGCAAGGCTGAGCCCCGGTGGCGTAGTAGTTGAGTATGGAACTTCGGCCCACTGGCTTGGCGGTTCAAATCCAGCAGCAGCAAGCCTGGGTGGCTCCTACGACCACCAGAGGGCAGGGATGCCAAAAAAAAACTTTTTTAAAGGAAAATGCACGACAATGAGACTGCCAGCAGGAAGCACAGGGAGGCATTTTAGTAATCTTGAGGTAGCATGACCCAAAAGCCATCAGCAGATTTGAAGACTTCCATGTAGCATGTAAAGCCAAACCAAAGTAAACCCGCTGCCATTTAAAATGGTTAAAGGAACCCATGGTTTTATTCCTCACACTCATTATTTTACTCACTGAAAAGTTTTCATGACTTTGGGGCTGAGCCCCGGTAGCGTAGTGGTTGTGCGCGGGACTGTGGCCCACTGGGACGGAGGTTCAATTCCAGCAGTGGGGCTCGGCCTCCTACTCCCACCACCGAGAGCAGTGATGCCCCCCAAAAAACCAAAAAAACCAAAACAAACAAACAAAAAGTTTTCAAAATACTTTCATCTCTCCTTTTTGTTTTGTTTTGTTTTGTTTTGTTTGTTTGTTTTGGGCATCACTGCTCTCTGGTGGTGGGAGTAGGAGGCCCAGCCCCACTGCTGGAATTGAACCTCCGTCCCAGTGGGCCGCAGTTCTGCGCACAACCACTACGCCACCGGGGCTCAGCCCTCATCTCTCCTTGTAATCTCTTTCCCCGTTACATTTTTTTAGGTTAGCATGAGGACCCTGTAAAATCTTACTTAAATTAGAATTTAATTTCATGTAATCTATAATAAAAGTTAATGCCTATTGTGTCAGTACATTAGAGAAACAAATCCATATACACTCATATGCATATAAGAGTTTTATACAAAGGGGAACTGTACATTAAGAAAACATCCCAATCCAGTCCAGTCCAAGGTCATAAATCTGACATTAGTCCACATGTCTGATACCAATCTCTCAAGTCCTCTTCAGACTCACGAAACACATGCAATCATGCTGAATATAGAAGATCACAGGTCAGTGGGTAGAAAGTCTGTAGAGTCAGTGGCGTTGTAAACATCTCAGCGCTGGCAGGGGTCTCTGCATGGCTTCTCAGTACCCAGGGCTGCATCAGGGTGGGTCCATGTGGCTTCTCCTCAGGGATGTCTCGCAGAGACAGCCTTGCCAGTCGAGTGTCTCCAAGGGAGTGAGAGAGCGTCTCCTGCTCCTGAGAAGGAAGCACCAGATTTCCCAGAATTCTCAGAGAAGGCCATGCTCCCACAGAGGTCTCATTGGCTATCTCCAGATCAACAGGCTAGACCCCACCCCTGCACTCTTAATCCTCAAATTGACACCAGATTAGTTGATTGTCACACCTATGTACAACTAAGCCTTCCTATTCCTGGAGAAGATAAGATTCTCAATTTGACCTGGTCCTTTTTGTCTCTCACTCAAATAACAGGGCTTTCTTCTTCCTCTTCTGCTTCTTGTTTGTTTGTTTGTTTGTTTGTTTGTTTTGGGCATCACTGCTCTCCGGCGGTGGGAGTAGGAGGCCCAGCCCCCCTGCTGGAATTGAACCTCCATCCCAGTGGGCCGCAGTCCCGCGCACAACCACTACGCCACCAGGGCTCAGCCCCTCGGCTCTCTCTTTTTAACGTGGCTTTCTCAATATAAGGTTTGGCAATACTTCATTTAATTTTTCTTTTTTTTTTTTTTAGGCATCACTGTCCTCTGGTGGTGGGAGTAGGAGGCCTAGCCTTTGCTCCTGTGGATCCGCTGCTGGAATTGAACCTCCATCCCAGTGGGCTGCAGTCCCACGCACAACCACTACGCCACCGGGGCTCAGCCCTCTAAATTTATTTCTAGATATGCAATCTTTACTGAAATTGAGATAAGCCAGGCTATGAAAAAAAAATTTTTGGGGGGGGGGCATCACTGCCCCCTGGTGGTGGGATAGGAGGCCCAGGCTTTGCTTCTGTTGAGCCGCTGCTGGAATTGAACCTCCATCCCAGTGGGCCACAGTCCTGCGCACAACCACTACACCACGGAGGCTCAGGCCGCCAGCCTATGAAATTTCTTTTTTTTTTTTTTTTTTAAGGCATCACTGCCCTCTGGCAGGAGTGGGAGGCCCAGCCTTGCTGCTGCTGGATTTGAACTGCCAAGCCAGTCCCGCATGCAACCACTACGCTACCGGGGCTCAGCCCCTATTTCTTTTTCTTTTTTTTTTTTTTTGAAATTTCAAGGTTGGTACTGTTCTTGCAGTTTCTGTTTGCTGCTCTGACGACAGACCATTTTGAGGAGCTCTCTCGTGTTAATGCTTTGCTGAATGATTCGCTGTTTCTAATGTGGTATGGAACTAGTGAGACTCTGAGTGGCGGGGCCTCAAGGAGGATGTCAGTGGGCATGGTAAACAGTCTTGTCCTGCTTTTAACTCTGATAGACATGTTTCAACTATTGCCTACACAACAGAGCATTGGTCTTTTAAAAAGCTGAAAGTTAAGTGGAAAAAGGGATGCCCACGACAGAGAATTTAGTTAATACACAGAATACGGAAAAAAATGTCTACCAAACAATAAGAAGTAGACAGATGATCTATATTGTTTTAATGGGGTGAAGGATATCAACAATTTTTTTCAATGACTTTATTGGGGGCTCTTACAGCGCTTATAACATTCAATACATCATTTGTATCAAGCATATTTGTACACATTGCCACATTCATTTCCAAATATTTTCTACTTGAGCCCTTAGTATAAACACCCCCTTCCCCCTCTCTTTTTTTTTAAATGAGTCATTTTATTGGGAGGCTACGACAACTCCCATCACAATCCATACAACAATTTTTTAATTAAAATTATCAAAAAGTAATAAGAAGCTAAATTTTTCATTTAGCTATTCCTAACACACAAAGTAAAATAAAAATGAAATACCATTTTTTTAGCTATCAAATGGATAACTGTATAAAAACTTGAGTACCCAGAATTGCCAATATTGTTGGAAATGGGTACATTCATACACTATTCTGAGTGTGCATGTAAATTAGATTTTGAAAGCCAATTAAAGAGACTATAAAAACTTCAAAATAGGGGTTGAGCCCCAGTGACGTAATGGTTGTGCGCGGGACTGCGGCCCACTGGGATGGAGGCTCGATTCCAGCTCCACGGAGCAAAAGCTGGGCCCCCTACTCCCACCACCTGAGAGCAGTGATGCCCCCCCCTCAAAAAAAAAAAAACTTCAAAATAGGCTGAGCCCCGGTGGCTTAGTGGTTGTGCACGGGACTGCAGCCCACTGGAATGAAGGTTCAATTCCAGCTCACAGGAGCAAAGGCTGGGCCTCCTACTCCCACCACCAGAGGGCAGTGATGCCCCCCCCCAAAAAAAACTTCAAAATACAAAAAAATAAATAAACAAATAATTTAAGGACTGAGCCCCGGTGGCATAGCGGTTGTGCGCGGCCCACTGGGATGGAGGTTCAATTCCAGCTCCACAGGAACAAAGGCTGGGCCTCCTACTCCCACCACCTGAGGGCCAGTGATGCCAAAAAAAAAAAAAACCTAAAAAATAAATAATTTAAAATACCACATGTCCTATCCACAAATCTCAAGAAGCCCTGGTGGCTTAGTATTTATGCTTGGGGTGCTAACCACAAGGTTAGCTGTTCAAAACTACCTCCTGCTCCAAGGGGGAAAAGTGAGGCTTTCTCCTGTCAACAACTACAGTCTCAGAAAGCCATAGGGGCAGTTTGTTCTACCCTCTCCTACTGGGGTGCGAGGAGTGAGCACCGACTCAATGGCAGTGAGTCTGGTTTTGGGTTATCCACAAGTCTATAAATGTGGAAGGACAACTACTATAGAAAGATGTCCATTATACTGCTGTCTTTCTTTCTCCTTCTATTTTTTGTTTTGTTTTGTTTTGTTTTTGGGACATCACCGCCTCTGGTGGTCGTGGGCGCTACCCAGTGCCGCTCCTGAGAGCCACCGCTGGATGTGAACCGCCAAGCCCGCGAGCTGCAGTCCCGCACTCAACCACTTACGCCACCGGGGCTCAGCCCTTATACTGTTGTCTTAAAAACAAAACACTGGACCTATGTTGAGTTTATCGTGGTAGAGATGCACAATCTTAAGCTGGAAGGTTGTGTGTCAGCTCTCACCAGGTAGACTCTGCCTCATAACGCCCTCATGAATGACAGAACAAAGCCACGCCAGGTCCTGCAGCACTCTCGCAATCATCAGGGTTTCTACGCCTTCTGCTGTAGCCACTGCGTCCATCCATCGCATTGAGTCTTCCTCTCGTCACTGACCCCCTATTTTGCCAAGCTTGCTGTCTTTCTACAGAGACTGGTCTCTCCTGATAGCATGCCCAAAGCACCGCAGACGAAGACTGGCCATCCTTGCAGGGGAGATCTGGTTGTACTTCTTCCAAGACGATCTGTTCACTCTGCCATGGCATGTTCACTGTTCCAGGGTCCCAAAGTCCATGGCATATTCAATAGTCTTCATCACATTCTGATTCAAAGGCATCAGTTCTTCTTTAGTCTTCCTTGGTGTGTAGTTTTTATATGCATATGAGACAAAACCATGGCTAGGGTCAGGTACACTTTAGCCCTCAAAGTGACATCTTATTTTCCAACAGGCAGTAGATTTGCCCAAAACAACAATTGTTTGGTTTCTTGGCTGTTGCTTTCATGGGTGATAATTGTGGATGCAAGTAAAATGAAATCTAATTAAAATTAAGTGGAAATATCAGCATTTTCTCCATTTAGCACGATGGGGTTTATTGTTACATTTTGTTTTGTTTTGTTTTGTTTTTTGGACACCACTGCCTTCTGGTGGTGGGAGTAGGAGGCCCAGCCTTTGCTCTGTGGAGCTGGAATTGAACCTCCGTCCCAGTGGGCCGCAGTCCCGTGCACAACCACTACGCCACCGGGGCTCAGCCCTGGGATTTTATTTTTATTATTTGTTTGTTTGTGTTTTGTTTTGTTTTTTGGTTATCACTGCCCTCAGGTGGTGGGAGTAGGAGGTCCAGTCCCACTGCTGGAATCGAACCTCCGTCCCAGTGGGCCGCAGTCCCGCGCACAACCACGACGCCACCGGGGCTCAGCCCTATTGTTACATTTTTAAGGAAGTTTTCTTTGAGGTATAACCCACCCTGAAGCCTAAAGTCCTCAATCTTCAGGAAGTGCTTCAAATCCTCTTCTCTTTCAGCCAATCAGGTTGTGCCATCTGCATATGACAGGTTGTTAATGACTCTTCCTCCAATGCTGAAGCCTCGTCCTTGTACATTGTCCAAGCCCTCAGGCTGCTTTCAGCATCCAGACTGAATGGAGAAAAGACACAGGCCAGACTCATACCTTTCCCGACGTAAAACCACAAAGCAGCTCCTTGTCCTATTCAAATAGCCGCTTGGTCTGTGGGCAGGTTCTACAAGAGCACAACCAAGTGTCCCAGAACTCCCATGCCTGCAACGTTATTCATTTGTTACCACCCACAGTCTAGTGTCTTTGCGTTGTCAATGAAATGCAGGCAAAAACCTCTCCAGTATTCTGTCAGCCAAGATCCACGTGAGATCATCCATGACAGCTTTGTCCCTCATCCTCTCTGAGTCTGGCTTGAATTTCTCAGGGCTTCCTGTGAATGCGCTGGTTCAACCACTTTGAATTATCCTCAGCAAAATTTTACTTGAGTGTGAATAGTAATGATGTTAACAACTTCCTCCATCTGTTAGCTCGTCTTTCTTTGGAAGGGCTACGAATATGGACCTCTTCCAGTCAGTCAGTCAGGTAGCTAGCTAGCTATCTCCATTGTGTCACTTCCAGCATAATAGGCCATGTTTGTTAAAATGACCACGTCTGTTCAACTTCCAAGGACCAATACCAGCCCACTGTAGTTCTCTGGTGACCAGGATATCAATTCTTATGCACTTCATTCTGTGTTTGATGACTTCAAACTTTCCTAACTCTATTATCTTGCACATTCCATATTCCAGTTGTGAATGGATAGCTGCAGTTTCTTTTTTAATGTAATGCTATAGTATGCAACAATCTGAAAAATGTTAACTGATTTAATAGACTGTCAACTCTTGAGGCTGGCAAGCAAACAGAACAGAACTGCATCTGTGTCCAAAAGGTGAAGGGTGAAGGGCAGGGGATTTAAACACATGTGAGTGAAACAGCTAGAACAGGAAAACACGAATGTTGACACGACACAGGAATGTAATCGACATTACAGATCACTATGTGTAGAAACTGGGAGTGGGCTTTGCTGTACATACTTTCAGCAAAAATAAAATCAGGTATTTTTAAAATGTAAACTGAATACATGGTGTCATTTGTTTTTTTTTTGTTTTTTTTTTTATTTTTTTTAATTTTTTTTTTTACATGGTGTCATTTGTATGGCACATAAATATAGACCAGATAAAAAACAATTTGGCAAAAGTATTTTTTCTCACATAAATGTAGGAAAATGCCTGGAGGTATATATCCCAAATTTAAAATATTGATGAGGCTAAAAAACATAAGGTAGCAGAAGGAAAGTTTTTCACCTTTTTTGTTTTGTTTTGTTTTGTTTTGTTTTTGTTTTTTTTGGAGGGCATCACTGCTCTCCGGTGGTGGGAGTAGGAGGCCCAGCCCCACTGCTGGAATTGAACCTCTGTCCCAGTGGGCCGCAGTCCGGCGCACAACCACTACGCCACCGGGGCTCAGCCCCCAAGTTTTTCACCTTTTATACTTTCATGTTGCTCAAATGTGTTAAAATAAGTATCAGTGAATTAAAAGAAAATGCTCCTGGTTATATTTCTCCCTCTCTCTCCATTTTGTCTCAATTTTATGAGGAGCCTAAGAGCATGAGGAACTTACTCTGAATGGCCCGAAACATGAAGCGCTCAAAGAAGCGAAGTCTGTATAAGACAAACAACAGCAATAACAAAAGCCAGGTTTATTGGGCCACTAAGAGGCCAGAAGCAACTCCCTCCCCCCCAAGACCATGGCGGTAACACACCCAGATAATTGACAGGATTGTAAAATAAACGTATCACCCACGCATAGGCTGCTTCCTTAAATAATTAACCTTATGAGATCAAACACAGCATTTATGTCAACACAAGGCTGAGAGGCTAAGGAGAAGCAGGAGTTAGATTACTGGGGTGGGGGGGCTGGGGGGGACAAGAACGCTGACGCATGATGCCAACTAGTTCAACATCATGAAACTAGCTTTGAAAAACATGTTCAGTGCGTGCCTGACTTAAAACCTGAAAGCCAATAGGCATATTCTCAGTGGCCTCTCCTTGGTATCGCTGTGTATTCCAAACTCTCAACTCGGCACCTGCGGCCGAACCTGAGCCTAAGTGATGCCGGCTTTTTCCATCAAGGCCTAAGTCCATCTGGCAAGACCCTTCCCTTAATGTAACGGGGGAGGCGGGGAGGGGCGGGGGCGGCTGGGGGCAGCATGTGAGGTATGCTCAAGTGTCGGTCTTCCTAAGGAAGTCTGGTCCAGGAGCCATGGCGAAGTCTCTGAGCAAACTTTAGCTTCCGGAAGGGCCATGTGCTGGTGACCACGGTGAGACGTCCATCACACTGCTGGACGGACTGGACGAGTTAGAGGTCAAAGGCAAGGCCTGTGGGGCCCGGGCACCTCGCGGGCTAAATAAGGGGGGATCCGAGGAGGCAGCCCCAGAATTTTTTTTTGGTGGGCACTACTGCCCCCTGGTGGGAGTGGGAGGCCCAGCCTTGCTCCTGGAGAGCCGCTGCTGGGTTTGAACCTCCAACCCTGTGGGCTGCAGTCCCGCACTCAACCACTACGCCACTGGGGCTCAACCCCAGAATTATTTTTAGGCATCACTGCCCCCTGGTGGGAGTAGGAGGCCCAGCCTTTGCTCCTGTGGAGCTGGAATTGAACCTCCATCCCAGCGGGCTGCAGTCCCGCGCACAACCACTGCGCCACCGGGGCTCAGCCCCAGAATTTTTTTGGGGGGGGGCATCACTGCCCCCTGGTGGGAGTAGGAGGCCCAGCCTTGCTCCTGGAGCGCCGCTGCTGGATTTGAACCGCCAACCCTGTGGGCCGCAGTCCCGCACTCAACCACTACGTCACCGGGGCCCAGCCCAGGCGGCCCCAGCATGTGTAGAGCGGGGCCTACGCTGCAGCGCCTCGGTGCGTGAGAAAGCTGGGCACGCAGTGTTCTTGGCCCTCCCCGGAGGGCTCCAACCTCGGGAACGACGATACTACCTGGCAGGGTCGGCGGGAGAGCGACGCCGCTGGCCCAGCGCTAACCCACTCAAGCGCGCCCACACACCCTTTCAGAGCACAGAACCATGGCCGGACCCGGGCCCCTGCCCTCAGTCAAGATGGCCGCCGAGGCGCGCCCTCCACAAGGCGCACGCGCCGTCCCGCCGGCCTCCCCCGCACCCTCCCCCCCCCCACCCCGCAAGTCCTTTTCCGCCTTAGCCCCTCCCAGTGGCCGGCGGCACCGACCCCTCCCTCCGTCCTGAGCCTCACCCCCTCACAGGCTTGCCCCCGCCCGTCCAGCCTCCGCGCCCGGAAGTGGATTTGGCTGCTCGGCGGCGGGCGGGAGGGGGAGGGGGAAGTGCTTCCGGGGAACCGGGCCCCGGGTTGGTGTTTGTAAACTTGCCTCGGTCCCGGCGGGGCTGGCGGCGGCCGCGGGCTTGGCACGGTGCGCCGGGGCCCGGAGGAGGCGCTGCGCGGCGGGGGCCGCGGTGGGAGGCCGCGGCGGGCAGGTAGGAGCACGCCCAGGTGGCTCCGCGCCGTCCGGGCCGACGGCAGCGCTTCAGCAGTTCGCAGGCCGCGGGGCGCCGCCGCGCGGGAAGGGGGAGGGGAGGAGAGGAGGGGCGCGTGGCGGAGGGAGGGGGCTCGCCGAGGAGGGGGAGAAGGCCGCGCACGCGCTCGCGCGCTCGCGCGCGCGCGCCCGGGAGCGGGGGGCTTGACCGAGGCGCTCGGGCGCGAGCACGCACCTCGCGCGCTCCGGGCCGCGCTGCTCCGGCGGGCGGCGAAGGCAGGCCGGCCGGCGCCTGGGTCGGCAGCGGGCTTCGGGGCCTGGGGGCGGGCGTGGGAACCTCACCTGGGAGCCGGCCGGCGCCCGTTTCCGGCCCCCCGGGCGCCCGTCGACGGTCCCCGAAGTTTCCTCTTCCTCCCGGGAGCTTCGTGCCGCCTATATAGAGCGGTGGCGCCTAGGGCCGGCCCACTGGGCACCGACACTTGGACGCCGGGCCTCCGCCCCCTTCTGCCATTTCTGACCCGGCAGGTCCGGGGACGTGCTTGCTGCCCATCGCCCCATCCGAAACCCCAGGTCCTCGGACTTGGCCGTCCCTCCCTACCCCAGAGATCGGGTGCTGCATGGCGGCCACTTTGTGAACTTCAAGAGCATCCGGCGAAACCGTGCAGCCCCTGCAGGTGGTGGGGCCTGGGCATGGTGCCCCTACAGCACCCGGGTGCCTTTCTGGTTTCAGGTCTCCGAGACAGGCCGGGAGCTCCAAGGGAGACGAGGCTTCGGGGAAACCACGACGGGAAGACTTTCTCTCCGCTGACCATCGCCAGGAGCCGGGACGCGTCCAGGGACTCTTCACCCGCCTTCCTTTCCTTTGGAGGACATTGACCGGCGGCGGCCAATGGGCGGCCATTCGATATGGCAGCAGTACTCAGGGCACACAAGGGAGCTGTGCCGGTGATTTGGTGACGGTTCTTCCCGCCCCCGGGGTCCTCAGCAAAAGTGGATCGAGACGTTCCCCAACGCAGGGGTCGCGTGAAGGCCAAAGCCAGCATGGCGCAGGTAAACAGTTCTAGAGGCCTCCTCTCCCAAGTTCACCGGGAAGCTTGGCGGTGTCTCTCATGAATGCTGCCTTAGTCAACATATTGACCGACCCCAGTGGGCCAAGCTCTGTATTAAGAAGCAGGGGGAGTTCTAGAGGCAGGAAAGGAGACGGGCCACAGTCCCTGCCTGCAGGGAGCTTCCCGTCAAATGAAGGAGGCAGGCTAGACCACATCCATCCCAGGTACCGGTGAGCCGTTTGTGAAACCACGGGCACCCGGTGTGTGCTTGGTACATTCCAGCCTGAGGGGCGCGAGGGAGAGGCCGTCCGGGGAAGGCTTCATTTGCCTTTCGCCAGGAATGTATGGAGCTTCTGTTACCTGCGAGGCATTGTCCTGGGCCCAGAAAGGTGAACGCGTCCTGCCCCCAGCGAGAGGCCAGCCTCGTTGACGGGGAGGGGGGTGAGGAGAGAGTTATGTTTGGTATCTGTAAACCCGCCCCACCGGACGTAGTGGCTGGCCCGCAGTGTCGTGGTAGAAGGACCGTGCATCTCTGTTGACTGCAGGAAGGTTGCATGCTAGACTCCCACTGCCATCAAGTCCATTGCAGCACCGGGAGCCTGGGGGAGAGGGTAGAACGCTGCCTTTGGGTCTCCGAGGTTGTCCCTGCATCTCAGTGGGCGCAGAAAGCCTCGCCTTCGTGCGACAGAGCAGCTGTCTTTTCGATTCGAAGCCGACATGTAGCCGTCTCCCCCACCCGGGCCCATGTGCACTGGAGGTGGGGAGGGAAGCTTCTGCCGGAATGAGCAAAGATGAGGCTTGGGAGGGCGCCCGTGTTCTTGCTTGATAAGCAAGCAAAAGATCCTGGGGACAAGGGGAGCCACATGGGTGGGTGGACGCCCCAGGTAGCGTGCTACTGATGGAGCGAAGGGTTCCCCCCACAGAGGAGGGGAGTCGTCTCTGGGGAAGTAAGAAGAGGGCCTGCTGTGCCTTGCTGAGGAATTAGACTTGATTCTTTGGGGCACGGGAACCATGAGCATGTTGAAGAGCAGGGTGACCGCCCATCCGTGTGTGCAGGAGGGACTTGTCACCGTGCATGGAGCCCCGGTGGCATGGTCGTGGATTAGACATTGGCCTGCTCCCCACCCCCACCAGGTAAGCAGTTAGATTCCACCCAGCCAGCCCAGAGTAGAAAGACAAGGCTTTCAACACCTGTAAAAGACAGGGGGGGGGGGGGGGGGGGCTGAGCCCCGGTGGCGTAGTGGTTGTGCGCGGGACTGCGGCCCACTGGGACGGAGGTTCAAATCCAGCAGTGGGGCTGGGCCTCCTACTCCCACCACCGGAGAGCAGTGATGCCCACAAAAAAAAAAAAAGAGACAAGGTGGGCTGAGCCCCGGTGGCGTAGGGGTTGAGTGCAGGACTGCAACCCATTGGCTTGGCGGTTCTAATCTAGCAGCAACTCTCCGGGAGCAAGGCTGGATAGCTCCCACGACCACCAGAGGGCAGTGATAACCCCCCCCCCCCAAAAAAAAAAAAAGAGAGACAAGGCTTAGAAACTCAGAGTGGTGTAAGTGGTTCAGTGCGGGACTGGCCCGCGGGCTTGCGGTTCAAATCCAGCAGCAGCTCTTAAGAGCGGCACTGGGTAGCGCCCACGGCCACCAGAGGCAGTGATGCCCCA